>JAODUJ010204128.1:0-10590 GCA_027564615.1 Psolus chitonoides
TTCCAACAAGGGCATTCAAATGTTTCCCATTTACATCGATAACCGAAGCATGAGAATGCTTGGGAAGTGCCATTTCCAGCGATCTAGGGGGTATGTTTGCCCCAAAAATGTCTTGTACGCTCCGCGCCAACCTACAGTGGCGCTCCGCTTAGATAGTCGGCAAATTGGACCTCACACCCCCTACTAATAGTAGCATAGCTACGCCCCTTCGCATCCTCGGTATCATTTAAGAGAAGACAACCGTCAACCTTCATGACCTTCCCAATTACAGTGTACCCACTGTCTATCACACACTCTGATGAATCAGGCCTCAAGACAGACAAGAGTAAGCTGCTCAGAAAACTGGTCCTTTTCAGCAAGGCACATATTCAAGCGGTCGACAGGTCACACGAAATGAATTATATTTAATTTCAGAAGCAATATCTTCAATAGGAACCTTGGGATCCCTGAAAGGTAAGACATTGAGGAATTGAACATATGCAAATTAGTCCGCCATTTCGAATAAATACGAAGTGCATAATTATTGATGGACAACTCGTGTTATCACATGTTATATTTTAGACAAAGATCTTTCAAACGGTACCATTTTCACTCAAATTGGATAAGTTTTGACTGATTTATTAGCATTTCACTAGCCTACCCATATCATAATTAGGTTAGTGTTAGGCCTAATGTTATACTTTTGCACACTAATGCATAAGCCAAATGTTAGGCTAACCTAACAGTTCGGCATATAGTGGCCAACTAAACTTGCCCCTACGATCTAATTCACTTGTTTTTTTACCTAATTTTCTTTTAAGCTGAGGGTTTAGATTATATAGTTACTAATTATTTATAATTGTTTAAGCCTAGAAATGAACCTTTCCTAACTGTATAATAGAAGCATAATGCCGAATTACCAAAATCCACTTCCGCCTCCAGGATTCAACCTTAAAAAAATCCTGATGTGCAGAGTAACCCGCCTATAGCAAAACCCTTGCGTGTTTGTTATCTTTTTTTTCGTTGTGATCGCCACTATGCAATCATCTTCCTGATCTTATTTTCCAAATGGAATTTCTTTCAGTTAGGGTCTGGTTTTAGCCCTAATTTGGCCATTTTGGGGGGAAAAAATAAATAAATAACTCCAAATCACTTTGCATCATGCCCCTTTGGCTGCGAAATATGTTTTTTGACATGTCCCAGCTATTGTAAAAAGAGTAGGGGGTTGACACTCATTTTTCGTGGGAGCTCAATAATTTTTCGAATTTTGGGGCCAAAATATGCACTTTTTGGCCGTTTTCAGATGTGAACAAAACGTTTGAGCGGGGAAAAAGAAAGTGGTACACACTACCCCCTAATAAAAACTCTTCAAAACGAAAAATCTATGTCTCCTCCATTTTTTTAAATAAAATGACTGCTCTAGGGCAGAGAAAACTGGAGTTATGACTTTTAGAAAATGGAGTGGCATCTCTGGGTCGCCAGCGACCCAATATGCTGAAAAGGGCCCAGAGGAGCTACAGGGCGGTTTCACAGACCGTACACCACTACCGCCGATCGACGTGACCTTGATCGACGGTGTACTCTTGATCCACTCCTTCTTATCTGCCAATGGGAACATCATATCATATGGAAACCTCGACAGGAATCGTTTAGCCTATGTATCAGGGGTGGCGCTAGTTTTTGCCCGACAGGGGGGGGGATAGCTTGCCCGACAGGGGGGCTAGAAATGTTTGCAATAGTTTCGCCCTCGCAACACTCCTTGGTTGTACATAGACGCCATTTGAGGCGTGCATCATGTGCATGGATACAATAGGTTTGAGGGACGGACCTGAGTTCTACTAGTATTAGCCAGAGTGCGTTATTAGGGGCATCAACAACCGCTTAGGCTATATTACCTGCGTAAGACAATGAGTTATTTGCGGTGCGCCGTTATTGCAGATCTTGGTCGTTCATCGAGAGAGGGTCTAAGGGGACCCCTCTTCTTTGAGAACATTTTGTTTGAATAAGGGGGCTTAGATGCAAAACGGTCAGCTGGTGCGGGGAATAGTGCTAGTTTCCATCGTTTCAACTCAACTAAATGTAATAAAATGTTCATGTTGCAGCAAAACAACTACAGACAAATATCATGATTATGGACAATAGGTGCTGTTGCGAAGAAATACTGTCATCGTCGTAAAACTTCCCTCCACAGAAATATGGTCATATTAAGAGAATGTCATTGAAAGATAATTCCATGCACAATTTTCATATTAATCGGCAACTCTGAAATCTTTATTCTGAAAACATATATAGATTGAGCCTTGTATCGATAAGCCTATACCCATAAAACCAAAAAGCTATTACAACTCGGTTATTAGATTATATGCAGCAAAATGGTGATGACTTCGTTTAATATACAGATACAGGTATACATTCTACGCATACATACCGTACATGCCAACCCAAAATATTTGAAATCTGGGAGGCTCACAAATGACGTCAGCCCCACCATGGTCGGGACTGACGTAAGAAAATCTTGGCTTTTCTAACCCCTGAAAGCTTGGATTTGGCACTCTTGGGTATTGACTATTGAATAAATAGGCTAAGTGATCTTTTCTGAAGACTCAAAAGTCTTTAAAATCGCGCAAGAAAGAAACAGCAACTTGTATTGCCACCTTAGTCCTGAGTTTAAGGCGATATTCATCCCTGGGCCACTTTGGTCGATCCTTTATTAGTTTTCCTCTAACAAAAAATCCTAAATTTCGAGAGATAAACCGGAAATCGGGATAATTAAGTGGAAAATCAAGAAACCAGGAACGAGTTGTAAAATTGGGAAATTAGTCCCGGTTTAATGGGGAGGGTCGAAGAATATGCAAATATTACTGCAGAAGGAACATTTGTGGTAGATCAGACGTTTGGATGAGTGCACAAGGGAAATGAACAGTTGGTATCGCGCGCGAATTTTTGTTGGCTCTATATTTACGAAGCAGCCACTGCGCGCGAAGCGCGGAAACATTGTTAGCCTTCAATTCTGATGAGAAAAGCTAAAACTCGTCGGGGCGGCTTCATCCGTCGGGGAAAAAGTCTACTTAAAGCACTGTAGGCTACTGCTGTATCGTCCCATATATTTGTTTTGCTTCATTGCTCCCCGACGAAATCACAATTTATTCCCCGACGGGGCGTCTAGACCTCCCCGACGAGGTGGCTGTAGCCCCCCTGTCCCCCTGCTGGCGCCACCCCTGCTATGTATGTACCAACCAAGGGAATAAGATTCACGTATTGTTCGATACTTATCGACCTATGTCCCTGAAGGAGAGTGACGGAGCAGATGATCAAGAATTTTTCATTACTAGTCCAGAGCAAGCATACAGGCAGAGCTGCCAGAAGTTATTACAAAACAGCATATTCAAAGATCAGTTGGCCTTATATCTTCTAAACGAATTGCAAGAAGACCAGTACAGACCAATCATAGCCAAGAAGGTGCTTATAGTCTCCCATGGTGGCAACTGTGCCTGTCTTGCTTTCAATGAGCTAGATAGCAAAATGACAGTTAAACATCCAGCCCATCTCCAGGGTGAGTCATGAGGAAGCCGACACTTCAATCGCATATCATGCAGCCAGCGCTACTGGAAATGTGGTGATCAGAGCCTCAGATACTGATGTCATTGTTATCTCCGTCGGGATGCTAGGAAGGCACCTGGGAAGTCACAGTAAAACTTCATACAGCCGCATTATTATGGAATGTGGATCGGGGAATAAACGTTGACATATTGATGTCAGCAGAATTGCCATCGCTCTGGAGTCAACGGAGAGGGGAATAGCTGCAGCAATGCAGCAATGCAGGACTTCACACATTTACAGGATGCGACTTCACCACAGCATTCTACGGAAAAGGTAATGTGAAGCCACTAGAAGTTCTCCAGAAAAACACAACAGGAACACTCAACCAGTTTTTCAGCATATCGTCTTCAGAAGATGACCCCAACCAGAGTAAAGATCTTTGAAGCGACCAAGCAGATCTACCGAAGGAGCGGCGATTTGTTCTCAATATTGGGTAAACATTGATAATTTTCCCGAACGCTTTGCGTACTTGGCCGGGGCACAGGGGGCAGCCCATGTTCCTGTAAGCCAAGCGATATGGTTGCACCTAATTGTGAAAGGAAGCATGCGCGCGCGTATTTTCATCAATTTCATCCATATTTCTCATGAAATTTCACTTTCCTAGCAAAAAATATAACTATTTCTCATTGATATTTGACCTATGGCCAAATCCTGGGGGGGGTATCAGATAATATGCCCCCATCCCCGACTCAGAATATTGGGGGGCCATCCTCCCCCCATACATCGTCCCCGTGACTGCCGCCCATGGCTACCGAGTTTGACTATGCTGATGAATCAAGTTCCGATTGGAACTCATGACTCAGAAAGTGAAACAGAAATCTGAGCATCAAGCAAACTTTAACGACTTTGACGAACATACTTTTTCATGTACGATTGGTTTGAGTGGTACATATAGTGTTCCATCCCAGCCAGATTTTGAGACCCATCTAGTGTATCAAGAGGACAATTTGCCTGACAGTGGTGTTTTTCTATCACAGAGGTTCAATTTAACTTGTTGAACTTCATGTGGTGCAATGGATGATGCAAACTAAATTGTTTGACCTTTAATTAGCCTGGTGGGCCTCAAGCAGCACAATATTCCTCTGGCAGGGGAATCTCTGTCTACCATGTGGGGTGTACCTGATTATTTCAAATTAATTCCAAGGGGTATCTCTAATAATAATTACAATAATAATCATAGTATCCGGTCTTTGATATAGCGCCTTCCACCAAGGTCCCAAAGAGCTAAATATGTACCCTTGGTCAATTTAAGATAGTGGACCTAGGGGACACATTTGAGGGCGTCTGACAGGCCCTTTGCAACAGGTATTTCGTCTTACATGAGCCATTCTGTGCTCTGTGAGATGTACTTACTCTTTTTAAATTGCTATTTCCATGTGAGTACCTCCATTGCTCAATCTATCCCAAATGTTGGGGCCCTCTTGATGGAAGAGGGCGTGGTCTCTAAGCAGCATATAAGTTCTATGGCTAGGGAACCGTTGTACTATGGGGTGTACCTGGTTATTCAAAATTCGTTTCAAGTAGTACCAATATTTATTTTAAGTCAATACTCCGATACATGGGCTTAGGGGCCGCAATAGAGGGGCGTCTAGGGAGCCCTATGCAGCGGATAATTTGTCTTGTATGGGCCATTATGTGCTCTGTGGGATGTACCTATTCATTTCAAATTAGTTTCATGTGGTACCTCCAATGTTTGATCCAGCCCAAATTTAGAAACCTTGTTTGGGCGTCTGGTGGGTCCTTAGCAGCAGAAACTTTGTCTGGCAAAGAGACCTTCATACTATGTAGCATTTACCTGTTTATTCAAAATTTGTTTGAAGTGGTACTTCGAATCTTTACTCTGGGTCTAATCTCAGATACAGTAGGCATAGGTGCCACATTCGGGGAGGGGGGGGGGGTGATCTGGCGGGCCGTATGCAGCGGATAGTTTGTTTTGCGTTAGCCATTCTGTGGGATGTACATATTCATTTGAAATTAGTTTCATGTGGTACCTCCAATGTTTGACCCATCCCAAATTTGGGGCCATTTTTGGGCGTTTGGCGGACCCTATGCAGCGGAAAATGTATCCGGCAGGGACATGTACTCTGTTTGATGTACCTTCTCATATCAATGTGATTTAACGTGGTTCCTGCATTGTTTGATCGAGGGCCTCTTTTTGGGCCGCTTTTTAGGTCCCCGTGGGCCACATGCAGCTGAGGGGCCCCAGCAGACGTCCATATCTGCATATGTTAGGTTACACCGTGAATACTCCTGTGCTCAGATGTTGGTACCTCGTTCGTTTGATCCAAATCCTCTGGGATGCTGCTCTATGTAAGTGTGACCTATTTTTTCTTTGCGTATGCACATCAGACAGCGCAATAAACATGGTTCATTAGAAACATAATATTTCAGTAACAAAGAATTTTGTTCAGTAACTACTCGACAATATAAGACTGTTCTGAAACGATTTTTTTTCTGGTCGTTTTGAAAGCTCAATATTACAAGTGACTGACTTGTCGTGATTTCAACCAATCAATTCTCTCAATTTGTATGCATTGCCATTAACGTCTGAAATTTGCGTGACACCAATTGTAAGCGGTTTCCTGTACATTTCGACGTATTGTCTCTTGTACTGTGCCGGTTCAAATTAAAAACGCCAATGGTCAGGCGTTACTCTGACTATATGTGTTCATAGCATACATGTATAAGCCCGGAGTTCGAAGAGTAGTAGGACAATTTGTGTGCTCTAAAAATATTTACTACGGTTAGAATATATTTTCCCAGTGATCCACTGTAGTATTCATTTTCAAGAAGAATAAAACATGGATATAATGTACATGTAATTCGGCTTTTGTATTAGGATTGACTTTTGGCTACACAATTCTGCTTAGAGGCGTTCTGGCAAAGAAGCCATCTGATGTGGCTCGCTAACGTCACTTTGGAGGCGATCTCGGAAAAGAAACTTACAAAATTGCGCTGCACCGGTTAGTACAATTTTTTAAAATAATGTATAAAATCACAGATGAGTTTTTCGTGATAAATTTTACTTACCTCGTCTTGAGGGTTTTATAACAAATTGCGAGGCTTTTTGTCTGAGTTTATTTTTTCTTCAACAATGATATCCACTTTTACTCGTACAGTCGTAACGGTATCCTAATGTGCTTGTCTAACAAGCACGTAAATTGGCCGGTGCTTTAAGCTCGCAAGAGGAAAAGTTAGCGATGACGATGATGATGGTGGTGATGATGATGATGATAATTGATGACCCCCCACCCAAACCTCCTCAAATTGTCGGCGAAACCATTAATGATGATGACGTCATCGTGGTTTAATTAGTTTTGTCCCCCACACCTTGGAAATCTATCTACGCCCATGCACATTCCACATATTTGAATGTTTTTTCAAACCATATTTATATGAATATAAAAATTGTACCGCGCTCTAAGGGCAGTTCTCTACGCCTCATAGGACTTTCTTCCGTGTTTGTTAAGTGGGCTTCCCCAAGTATATATCTAAGGCTTTATCAAATCAAAACTTGATTCTCATCACCGGCCGGGCCGATTTTTGCCGCCGGGTGGATTTTTTAAATATTTATTAGTAAAAAATAAAAACCTCCTGGTTCAACTTTTATATTTGTTCATTACCAAATGTTGATCTCTGACATTGTTTCTATGGTTTTGGCGTTAATATATTGCCCGAAAGCACTCCGACCAAATCCCACAATCAAACGGTTCTCTCGTACTCAAGGTCATGTTGTATCAATATGGCTGCTCATGCAACGATTGTTGATTCACTGAAAATGTGCAGAAAGTCCATCTTGATATCGAAGCATACACGACAAACCACTTGGTGTGCTGTGCCATGCCAAGTAGTGAACAAGAAAATGTTGAGTTGCTACTCGCAGTGAAATATCACTACGCTTTGAATGACATGTAGTATAGAAACTTATTGGCAAAAATTTGCACCACCTGGCCTAGTGGAATGCAGAAGACCGGAGTGACAATACAGACAGATTTCGCTGATCCGCGCAGTCAGATGCTTGTTAAAAGGGACTGGTGAGTTGAATTTTTACAGCGATTTCAAGGAAATAGGTATATCCAGAATAAATGTGCAGACTGTGTAGTACATGCAGTTCGAAGGAATGAAAATTATAAAATGCAGTGTGAAAACTCGTGAAATGTGACCAGGGGATAATAGCCTACCATACTACTAGTACTTGTTTATTTTTTTTTGCAGGACGTATAGGCCTAGGCTAGGAGAACCAACACCAACAACTTTAGTGGCTTTCAAGAAGCAAATTGACAAGAAGGGATCATCAAGGGCAGAAGCCTCCTATCCCTAAAACAGCCATATATTGTATATAAATGGCTGTCCAGGGAAATCCAGTCCTCTGGATTTTTCAAATTCATTTCAAAATCTAAGCAATTATAGAATACAGGTCCATATTCGAAGCATACCTTTTTGATCGGACACGTATGTTAGGTCGCCTACAGCGCTGTTACGTACAGTTTGATGAAGAAATGTCTAAGTTCAGCCAAGCTATATTCCAGTGGATGTTCGAATGTATGGATGCAGTTTGAGATGAATGATGTCATAACCTATTTATAGAACAGTCGCCTACAGCGCTATCACGTGCAGTTTGATGATGAAAATGTCCAAGTCCAGCCAAGCTATATTTGAATGGATGTTCGGATGTATGAATGCAGTTCGAGATGAATGACGTCATTACCTATTTATAGAACAGTCGCCTACAGCGCTATTACGTGCAGTTTGATGAAGAAATTTCTAAGTTCAGCCAAGCTATATTCGAGTGGATGTTCGGATGTATGGATGCAGTTTGAGATGAATGACGTCATAACCTATTTATAGAACAGTCGTCTACAGCGCTATTACGTGCAGTTTGATGATGAAAATGTCTAAATCCAGCCAAGCTATATTTGAGTGGATGTTCGGATGTATGGATGCAGTTTGAGATTAATGACATCATAACCTATGTATAGAACGGTCGCCTACAGCGCTATTACGTGTGCTAATGCCAGTGCCCTCTCGAGAACGACACATGTAACATATAGGGAATTAGGTGTAGGCAGTACTATTGGTCTAGCATATATCAATTATCCTTTGTGTACGTGTGTGTGAGATTATCCTTGTGTGTGTGAGATAAACTATCGATCGATCGACGACTGTATAAATCCAGACATCCGATGTTCGGAAGGAGTTGAGAAGTGCACCTGTATTCTATAATTGTACCGTTACCTGGACACATAGTTTGCCCTAAAAATGTCTGGAAAATCAACAATTTAAGTGATTATTAACTTCATTTTGCTATAACTTGAGAACCCCCTGGTCAAATTCAATGATTCAAAATGTTTTTGTTTTCTTTTGATGAGGTCTCGAAAATGAGCTATGTTATCACTTATTGGTCATTCAGGCACTGTTCAAAATTTGACTGACATGGCCAATATTACTACTAGGCCTATACTTTACTAGGCTAGTTAGACTAGGCATTTTCAGGAAATGGGATGCTAAGCCATTTAGCCTAACTAGGCCCTCACCTGTGATATGAAAGGATATAGCCTAAGTTGATGTTTTCAAGGTTAATCTGGAGACAGGCTGGGCTATGCATTATTGGGTCAGGCCTAGGAGCCTATAATATTATTACATAGGATGATAGGCTTATAGTATAATTAGTAAGGGGACCTAATTTCGTTACCCCCCTGTAGGTGCGACTTGTACCCGATTTCTGTACGTTAGGCTAAGCCTAAGCTGAACGAAATTCGGTACCCCCTGTATACTAGCCTAGGCTATACGTATGTAGGCCTGGTTTACAGATATCTCAGCCCCCGAGACAAGTCGGCCAAGACTTCTCGGCACCTGGGACATGTCGGCCCTTGAGACAACTCAGCACCGTGGACATCTCGGCCCCGCAGACAACTCGGCCACAGCAAAAATATATAGAGACAACTCGGCCCTAATTAAAATTCCTGTACTAAATGTGTGTGCCAGTTGTCGACTGCTGTTTTATATTTTCCATTTTTTGACCAAATCAAAACAGCCAAGGGCCTATATAAAAATTCAAACGAAAAAAGATTTTCTTCATAGCTATTAGCTACAGGCTATGCCAAACATAAACAAATCATGCAGAAGCTCAAGTTTTTTCCGAAGCTTGTCACTGTCAGGCGTCAGCCCCAGGAGGGTACTCTTGCTCCTACCGCCTCCCTATGAAAAACACAGTTTCATTTTGTGGGTTTAACTTTGGGTCTACGCTATTTGATTTATTCAAATCAAAAATACAATAAATTTCCATTTACAAGCCATTCATTTCAATTGGTGCCGGGGTGTCTCTAGGGCCAACATGTCTCTGTGGCCGAGTTGTCTCTGGGACCGATATGTCCACGGTGCGAGTTGTCTTCGTGGCCGACATGTCTCAGGTGCCGAGTTGTCTGGGCCGACTTGTCTCGGGGGCCGAGATGACCCGACACTGTGAAACTGCATTACTGTTATTGTAGTCGCCGGGTGGTGACGTTAGTACAGCCTCAGGGAGTCGAGGGGACCCGTTCGTCGTCAGCATATGGTGACTACCCCTAACCATGAACCTCTGCATATATGCCAAAAATTAGCTTGCACAAAGCATTATGAGAAGTGTCTTATTTCCAGGTTATACTAGTGTGTGATTTCCCGAATCAATGGATTTTTTATACTTGCATATCAAAGGTTACCTAGCCTAACAGTTAGAGCTATAGGCCTATTTTAGCTATTTATTTATAGTCAAAGAACAATAAATCGCAACAAAATTGTTCTTGCTAATGCACGATAGGGTGAATATAGTGTCGTTTTGTGACCCGATTCATTGGTACTCAAACGCAAAACAGGGACTGGGTCCCGAGATGCTGCAGATGCATCACATGTGCGCATGCTTTGCATCTTCATGGTGATACTCCAATGTGCCCTGAGTGGCATTTGATGGAGGATAGTTGGTGTGCAGAAAAAGTTAATTATTGATCATGCAGCCAGGTATCTACTGCCCTCTTG
>JAODUJ010204238.1:0-10590 GCA_027564615.1 Psolus chitonoides
CTCATACTCTGGGAGCCTACACATGGCAAAAGAAACAGAGGCAGACAAAAAGCTACATTTGTCGACATCCTGAAGAGTGATACTGGACTGAAGGAACCAAACGAGATCGCTGGCTGTATGAGGGACCAGGATGAATGGAGGATCCATGCTAGGCTCGGCTGTGGCCAACCTAGTGAGTGAGTGAATATTTGACCTCGTTTGAACTCAAATGAACCAAGAACAATAAGATAGTTGTACTCCATGTGGGCAATGTACGTACCAAGTATGAACTCTGTAGACATTTGCATTCTCCAGTTATCGTGTTTACAATGTGTTCAGTGTTTGACCTCTTACGACCTCAAATGACCTTGTAACAGCACCAAACACAATAAGGTTCTGGTACACCATTAGGGCAACCTACATGTCATGTATGAACTCAATAGACATTTGCATTCCCCAGTTATCGTGTTTACAAGGTTTTCAGTGTTTGACCTCTGTTGACTTCAAATAACCTTGGAACAGTATAAAAAAGGGTTCTTGTACTCCATATGGGCAACGTACATACCAGGTATTAACTCTGTAGACATTTGCACTCTCCAGTTATCGTGTTTACAAGGAGCGTTACGGACACACACACATATATTATACACACATACACACATACACACACACAAACGCACGCCATTGTGACCGCATAGATTCCTTCTGCCTTCGGTAAAGAATAAAAAACAGGACGAAAACATGTTTTTTACTCGTTCTGACATAGTTCAAATATAACTAATAAAATAGGATTGTTGTGTAGCCTACATGTTGATATTTTATTGCATATTCATCACATATCTTTCGTTCATTGTATGCTATACAAGTTACTCTTTTAATACTTAGGCTATAAGTGATTGATCGACTGCAGAAAATGGGTGACCAGTGTGTCCAATCATCCCAATTTTGCTTGAAAATCCCGAATTCCGACGCGACTTTGGTCGGGATAAAAAAAATCTCGATTTTGAAGATCTGCTCCCTCGAGCAACAAGCCAAGAAATATATTATCGTTAAATGGACATAATACTTCTTAACGAGTCTTTTTGACAAAAATATTATCACGAGTGCTGAAAATGGCGTGTCATGGCTCCCAGATTTCAACATTTTGTGAGGAAACATGCCCCAGACCCACCGATGGCTCGCGCCTTCGGCGCTTGCAAACGTTTCCAGCTACATCTAAAATCCCGACTTGGGTACGTCTTTAGGTTGGACACTCTGGGCGACATATTTAATGACGTCTGAAATACTAACAGTAATAAACTCAAAGAGACCTTGTCGTCTCAGTATCCGGCAGATTTTCACTGACGTCACGACGTTCGATTCCGTACATATCTGAACTTCAGACACGGTAACGTCTCTCAACACATATAAATGTGTACCGTAACAGAGTAGTGTGTAGAATACTACACTTCAAAAATACGACAATGACTCTCAACCCGTATATATGTGTACTAACATAAGAGTGTGTAGGATACTACACCCCAGATATACGATAATGCCCCCAACACATTATATGTGTACTAACAGAGTAGTGCGATGCAGCATGACAAATGTTTAAGGTCGGAAGCTGTGACGTCATTGAAAATCGGCCTGATTACTGATACGACAATACATCTTTACAATTACTCCGTTGATCCCATTTGGTTTATTGACGTATGCATGCATTCTTTAGCTCACTTGTTGTGGACGTACTTTCATTTCGGTATACTGTATGTTGTAATTTCCCCCGGGAAGATTATACCAATAAATGCTCCGATAACAGCCGGGACAGTCGAAGTAGTTCCTGTTTAGATCAGAATAAGTATTACAGTTATGATGGAACCACCATGCACCACTATAACGCTCAGCCTTGTTATAGGAACAACCGTCGTTGTGTCGATTATAGGTACTAAAAGACATGTTCCTGTGATGATCCATGCCGTCATAATCTGAAAGAAGCAGACAGAATAAATTTATTCAATGTTGAATAATAATTGCTCAATTTTCTATTTGATTACGATTTTGCAATCAGTTATAACTATCAAATATAACTTATTCGTATAAATATTCTTTTTATATTTTTTGTTTAAATACATATCGGTATGTAGCCTTGTCAGCGCGTCAGAATTTGGCTAAAGTGCATTGCTCGTAGAAGGCAGTGGATGTACGGTGCCCAACACGCAGACACAAACCGGTTCAAAATACAGGTACAATGTTTTTGTACACTTTGCTAACTGGACACTGCATGATAGTTATAAATATGATTTGTCTTTCATGTGTTCCAAGTTTATTTTAATTTGTTAGTATTATGTTTTATATGAGGATGCCAGAGAGAGGACGAACCTATGACGAGGTCCAGCAAGGGAAATTGAGGAAAGAGGTGGCTTGTTAAATAATGAAA
Organism: Psolus chitonoides; assembly: GCA_027564615.1. Taxonomy (NCBI): domain Eukaryota; kingdom Metazoa; phylum Echinodermata; class Holothuroidea; order Dendrochirotida; family Psolidae; genus Psolus; species Psolus chitonoides. The sequence continues at coordinate 2,399 of JAODUJ010204238.1, forward strand.
TTTCTTGGAGGATTCTCTATGACATTTTATGTCTCCTGCTGACAAGCTCATACCTCAAAGTAAAGAAACCGGCATCTCAACCCTGATGACTTAAACAAGTTATCCAGTCGCCCGCAAGACTATCCATTACCTGCTGATGTTCGGGGGGGGGGGGACATTTTTTTTAATCGACGTTGCAGTGCCTTTAATACAATTTTAGGTGGTAGTGGTGGGACCGAGGGGAGGGGGCGAAAACTTCCCTCCCAACGTTTGTGAAGAGAATTGGCAGTGCCTATATATTTCCAGCAAATTTTGATTATGTTTCCATTGATATGCCACCTCAGCTTGAATTTGACCCCGCAGTCTGGGATGTGCCCCCCCCCCCTCTCGATTGAGACTACTCATTCACCCCTGACGCTTTCAATTAAATATATTTTTCAGATTAACATAGTTGACTAGTTCGGGAAAAGAATACATCCCTTATTCTCTTCCTCTTTGTGCTTAGACGACGGAAAAGGTGCACTGTTTGATTTCGAAATAACCAGTTTTTCACCCGACAAAGGGACCACATGTCGCTGTGGAATTATCAAGTTTAGGGACGCGTCTGTAATTTATTTGCTCAAAGCCTTAATCTGAGTTGAAGACTTTGGTCCAACTTTGGTCCGAGTAATAACAATTGACATTCACAATCAACAAATGACCGAATGTCATGGCTACTACTAGTGGTTAGAGGGTTGCTGTATACAATAAGTAAGTATTTGATTGAAATATTCAGTGGCACATTATTTCTACTAATCATATAATTTCTGTAGCTTTCTATGTCTAAGTTTTATCATGTAAAAAACAACTCTTTGCATATATTGCATATTTAATAGGCGAGTCAGTGTGCTCGTCTTTCAATAATAACGAAAAAGGTGCATCCGCCCGGCACCCGGGGGGCCTGGGATCTATTCCCAAGCCGGGTCTGTTAGCCAGAGACCTACACAATAGGTACTTACTGCCGTCTTGAGGAGTGTAACGCCTCATATTATCCGCCTAATATCCAATTGAATAACAATTAAATGCGTTGACATTTGAAAAAAGAAGAATTTTTGTGGGTACTAAAAATTCGTTTTTTCTCTCCAAATACCATCACATTTAATGGATATTACTCGGACCTATTTGAATATCAAACCACCTTATTGATATGTATCTTGGTTAGAGATATGCCCTATATGCTGCCTCAGTGAAAAGTTTGCACCAAGGTTGAAATTCCACATTTCAACTCATATTACGACTGTAACGCGGTGTTTCCTTGAGGTATGTTATGAAGTACTATTGATGTATTAATATTGTCTAGCATTTCATAGACTCTTTATTATACATTGATCTTCATTATTATTAATAAATATGCTCTTTATTATACATTACGGTTTGGTATTATTTCCTTATGAAATGCAGATACTTCCATTCCCCTTGACTTCGAGAATCCACCACAATATGTACCGTACTCCATACGACAGATTTACAGACTACATCCCTTCGGTATTGGTCTATCATAATTCAGCCTCATTAATGACGCTCATGATCTATTTTTCGATTCTGAACAATAACCCATAATTACCCTTGACATATAATAAGCTAGTCGAGAGGACCGGGGCGCTTTTTCATGACTTTTCTAGACTTTTCCTCCAAAATGGGGTTGTAGACCTATACCCTGTATTTGGGAACATCAGGAAATACAGCTCACCTCTTTTCCCACAACATAATCTGGCAATTTTGATCAGTTTACGTCAGAGCAACCACGTGTTTATTGGATTACAATCCGTCTGTAGGGGAAGGTTTTTAGTCTAGATGACACCCACAGGGAGCAATACTCAAGTACCATTATGACAAACCCTCAATACTGTACATAAGAAGTTGTAGGAGAAGATAAATTCCTTCTCCTAGATGGTTTTTGACTTTAAATCCTTGAACCAAGTCTAGAAGTACCAAGTATAATGTCATACCGTCATCACCGTACAATATTAGAATCTGCGGGAGAGGAATGATTTTGGTTGTTTTTCATGAAATGGTAGCTAATGACCCCCCTAGATGATAGTTCACCACAAAACGCTGACTACAACTAATGGTCCATCGTTCAAGAATCACGGTATCCAGGTCTCATCAAATTAAACAGACCAACAGACAGACAATCCGCCATACAGACATACAGAGAAACAGACAGACAGGCATGCAAACATACAAGCAGACAGGCATGCATACATACATACAGGCAGACAGACAAAGACAGAGAGCACAACAAACAGACAGATTGACAGACGGACAGGCAGACAGACATATAGACAAAGAGACAGACAGACAGATAAACAGAGAGACAGGCAAACAGAGAGAAAGACAGACAGACAATCAGATATGTAGATAGACAGACAGACAGAAAGACAGACAAACAGACAGACAGGCAAGAAAAAAGACAGACAGACGGACCGACACAAAGACAGATAGACGGTCAGACAGGCGGGAGGACGGACGGACATGCCTATATACAGGCAGATATACAGACAGACATGCATATATGCAGTCATACAGACAGAGATACATACATACAGACAGACACACAGCCGGACAAACGAGCATGCATACAGGTAAGCCGACATACATATATCAAGACAGACAGACAGACAGACTGTCAGACAAGCATATTTAAAGACAAAAAGACAAGCAGACAGATATATGGACATGCAGTCAGTCGGACACACAGAGAGACATACATAGAGAAAGACAGACAGACAGATACAGAGATAGACAGATAAACAGACGGAGAGACAGATGAATAAACAGGTAATACTAACTTGCAGTGCTTTCTGATAGATACTCTCCGAGATCTACCATTCTGTATTCACTTCTCTCATCGCTGATGCGGAACAAGCTGTACTTGGCATAATAAGGAACTCCGTTAACGTTATTCATGTCGATGCGAAGCTCGTAGTTTTTCTGAGAGGTCAAGTAAGCCAGGTTATCATTGCCGAGCCAAAATTCTCGATTCAAGAAGCCAAAACCAACTTTGTACTCATCCCAGCTACGATAAAAGTAGACGGAACCATCCATTCTGCGTTGAAATACCTACAAAGACAAACGGAAGCGGTATAGGCCTGATGTATATTTGGCATACTGACATATAGGCATAGGCCTATTAAATGAAATCCTCAAATATTCTGAAAACCATTTTTCGATAATATATGCTATATGCCTGATATATAATATATATAATATATCAATAATGTATAACGTTTTCATTACAAAGTATTGCAGTTACTATAAACAAAACCTTTTACTATACGGTATATAACGACCCGTGAAAACTTCGCATTCTCTGGAAATGAACTTCTCTGAAACGCGACTTTTTCTATCAATTTGAACCATTTAAAAAAACGAATACATTTATCTTAACGTCGTCAGCCTGAAAGAATGAAAAGTATATAATAATTGTGTTTGTATGCGCACTCTAATATCACGTACCGTAACCCCTGCAAAGGAATTGTGGGGCCTCCTAATGCTCAGGAAAGGGGATAAGCAGCTGCACGAGCTCTGCCTTGACGTGAAACCATGCAGATGTGTTAAAAGGATAGTCCAGACAACATGAAAACTTGGATATGTTGTAGAGCAAACGTCACTCATGTGAATATTTGCTACTGTCCTCGAGATATCTTTTTATAGTCATAAAATTAGCTGACAAGCACTGTTTAGCTGTGTCTACAATAGCCTGTGTATTTTCAGTGAAATGCTACTCTAACATCAGCATTTCCCTGGTATTTTTCTATAATTGGATGACTAACTTTTCCTTAAATTTAAGTCACCATGCCAAACAATTATATTTTCCAAAAACATTAAGAACTTGTGCATAACCTTTCAACTTAGTGGGATAAAAACCAGTTAGATTATAAAGACTTATAATTTAGCTTTTCAGCCCAGGTGCAACTATGACATCACAAATGTTGCCAGATGCTCAATTGAAAATAAAGTGACACATTGCGTTCAAACCCGTTTTGGAACCAAATTTGTAAACAAACTGTTTTTCTGCACTATCTGATAACTTGTGGTAGAACTAGCACAGGCTGAATATATATAACTTAGCCTGACAATTAATGAGTGATTGACTAATTATTACCTCGTGAATAATTTATCATCCAGAAAAATTATTCCGGCCTAACTTTTCATCTGATTTGAATGATCCACCTGTTCGAACTACTACGCAAACGATATTGATACACATTGTAGGTACTATATACAGCACATGATGACATCACAGGCCACTCTTGCATATACTATATGTTAATTCGTTTCAATACTGTCATAAACTCCGGCAATGTACTAGCATTTAAAAAAAACGATACAGTAAAGGAACATGCTTCCAAACAATATAATATAGTAAATCAAAGGCAATATACCACCTTAAATTTGTATACAGATTAAAAAAATCAATAACTCGAAAATCGGACATGGTTTTGTGATGGGACTCTCACCATTGAGGTTTTTTTTTCTCAAGAATGGTCCTAGAAATGAGCTTAAAACGCTCGCTGCGGAATTTCCAGGAAAATAGCAAGTATGCAGCAAAAAAAATACATTTCTAAAAAACATTAATACCTTCGGCACAATAACCTTTCGAAAGCCTAATTGTATAACTGTGACATAATTTTTTGCCAAATGCTCAATTGATTTTTCTATTAAACCAAACAATAGGGCATATTCTCCAGCGTACTGCGCAGGTGCTAAGGCTGCCATGTTGGTAGTCCTACGCGTGTGTTCCAGGACCGAATTTACACCACGCATACGCTAACACAAGTTACAATTCAAACGCACTTCCGTGCGTTGTTCGTAACGACCGCAGCGCAAACAGTTCAGCCAACAACTGCATCGATATAAATAAGACACATTGACATATCATATGTTTGACTAGCGGGTCCTTTTGAAACGTAACAATCAATTGGTCATATGCGCGTAGTTATTCCCCTGAAGTGATTCATGCGTACTGAACAGTAAAAGTAACGATCTTCACACGCGCATTCTTTTATTTGTAACACGTATTCATAACGTCACTGACTACCAATTCCATCATGAAATTTCTCACACAAAAAATGCATGCAGAATATCCCCTATTGAGTTACTCAAAATCCGAACAAACTATTGCGGGACTTCTGTCATCCGTGATATAGTTTTCAGCCTCTTTGTCAGGCTTATAGAATTTCAATTACTGTTTTTCAATATCTCCCGAACGAATTTTACCTACCGTCCATCCTCCCCCATCAATGGAATTGTTACAGTAGACTTTGAAAGGTTCCGGAGCCCCGTCTGGTTGTATCGTAAAAGTTCCAGAAGAAGCGGCTTGGTCATCACACCGGTCAAACACCTCCTGACAATCTCGAGGATATTCTGGTTCTTGGTAGTAAAAGTAGGATGAACCTGAACACAGTAATACAAATACCGAACTAGAAACCATTTTACACACAGAGTGGAAAATGTGAAAATGTTTAGAGTCAGACGACTATGGGACGCCATGATGTATGTCGGTTTGTATGCTCTGATTTTAACATGATTCCTGCAAACATAACACTGCTATAAGTTATGGACGTAGATCAAGGGGCCAGGACCTCATTAGCCAAAACAATTCTGTGTGAAAACGTTAAAGTCAATGAGAGCATATGCAAAAGTAGGGGTCCTGACCCTAACCCACTCCCACCCCGCGCAGGAGCTACGCCCGTGCTCTAAGTAACGGCAAGAGTAACTTAATACAGTGTGTTACCTACTACACCATGTGTATCTTGCGGCCACCAACCCAGCTTTGAAGAACATTATATACTAATAAATCAACATATAACATTGCACTGGCGTTATTGAAAATACGCGAAATGCAACAATTTAACAACACTTCGTCTTTGAACTAAAGTTTTCGCCAAAATAGTGAAATTTGGAAGTAATAGTCATTGATCATCAATGCAGCGATATTATTTCAATGTTGACCTGACTGCCTTAGCAAGGTTGTCTGGTATTTATAATATTGCGATTGCGATAATATTTATATACGTGGAGTCACTCTTAAATGCGTAATGTTCGATACAATTATGCTACTATAGTCCTGAATGACCAAATGATGACAAAATACAATTATATTATATTGCTGTCTTGTTAGTTGTTACCATTCAACTCATTTAGATTTGTTACAAACACACTCCTGAAATACCAATATAGTAGCATAATTGTACCGAACATTAAAGAGTGACCCCACGTAAATACCAGACAACCTTGCTAAGAACCAAACAAATATTATTGCATTTTCTGAAAGGGCTTTAGTCAGTTAGTAGAAACTTACAAAAATCCACTTGACACATTTTGTCCGATGTTCAATGCCATGTTCAAAGCTCCAAATTCCGACTGCCGCACGAACTTAATTGCGCGGGAAGAGGGCACAATTTTCAACGGTATTTTTTCTTGTCCGATATTTCGGTCAAGTGACGTAACATGGAATAAAAAAAGGAGCAACCAAACTGTGTGCGAAGCGCGCGAAAGAAGATGGTTTTGGTCGATGGTTGCATCGTAAACGGCACTTGATGCCACATGACAAGACAGGGAGAACCCCAGAACAGGCCACTGCGCACGAACGTGCGGGAGTTTTTGTATCGTACTGTTTTATATTTGGATCATGAATGGCCCATTTGGAACAAGTGACAATACATGAAGAGACTAGCCCAAAATATATATCACGCTTAGCGCAATAAAAAATTAGGGTTGTGATGTCCGATTTTGGCTTACTGTATGATCGACACATTCGCCACAAATGAAACCAGATGACATGCCAAGGAAAACCAGGAGTGAGTTTGAGCTGAGGACTGTCATGTAGGCTATATAGTCCTCACGTATTTGATGGCACATTCGGTATGGCCCAAGTGCCAACACACTACAAGAAAAGTCAACAAATCCGCGCGCGAAGCGTGAAAAACAAAGTATATTGTTCTCATTTTCTCGATCAAAAAACAGTTGATAGAAGCTGTTGTCCAAAGTGCGAAGTGAGTGACTAGCCTATACATGGCAAGAGAAAGTAGAAAAATGGGCGCGAAGCGGGAAAAATAATATAATGTTGAGAGCCGGATTTTTTTTTTTATTGGACCGATCACTGTGAAATTTATATTTCCCCTAGACCACATAGCACTGGCATGCCCAGGAATATTTCGCCTCCGGTTTATCCATTTCTGGATACGCCACTGTATTTAACTTTCGACGTGAACAAGAAGTTTATTAGTTGAACAATTGGACTGCGGTAGCAAGTGACTCCAAATAATAAGAATAATACCTAAAATGCGCGCGAAGCAAGCGAAAAAATCTGTTTTTTTTATGTCGGCAGTCTGAATTTTTATTTTTCTGACCCAAAAACTGTACTTTGTCAGAAAATCATTTTTTTTATGAGCAAGTCTTTACGAGTAGTTGGAATTTTGGAATGCGTTTGCAAGTGATACCGAATACCGGTAATAAGAAGAACGTCGAAAATGCGCGCAAAGCGAGAAAAAAAAAGTTTTTCAATGTCGGCAGTCAGCATTTTCGATTTTCTGACCCCCAAAACTGTACTTTGTCAGAACATTTATTTTTGTATACGCAGGAAATGTACGAATAGTTGAACAATTAGAATGCGGTTGCAAGTGACACAAAATAAAAAGATTAAGGACGAAATTCTAAAGAAAAAAAAGTTTTTTATGTCAGCAGTCGTAATTCCTATTTTTCTGACCCAAAAACTATAGTTCGTCAAAAAAATCATTCATGTTCTTGCTTACTTATAGTACATTTTTACTACCGGTACTTTCCAGTAGTGGGAAATTCCGCCAATTGCATTCGTGTTTTCCAACTATCGTCAGTTTGAACAAGATTGGGGTGGACACCCCCACACACCCTCTAGCGACGTCCCTGCCTAGTTAGTAGGCCTACTCTCTGTAATTCAAAAGATTGAAAATCAATCTAAAACGTTGAGATCGAGACTATATATTAAAATGGAATAAGATTGATTCTAAATCTATTAGATTGAATATTTCAATCGTATTTCAATCGTTATTTCGATTTGTCCCTGATCTCAATCTTTTGAATTAGAAAAGCATCGTAGTTGTTACAGTTGGGGAACAGTAGATGCAACAATACGCTTTGGAGTGGTCAAACTCGGGGAGACGGGTGGCTGGAATGCTGGAGTGAACAAA
>JAODUJ010204349.1:0-10589 GCA_027564615.1 Psolus chitonoides
ATCACACTTGGCTTCGGGGTTCCTAGATGAGCTTTCAGTAGAGCTTCCTGAACCCGTAGATACTAAACTAAACTAAACCTACTGTTATACACAATACACCCAGCAAAAATCTCTTTTCGAAAAATATCATCTAGGCATATTTTGGCCAATTATAAACACCCGCCTGTTAGCAGCCGCTTTTTATATTCGTCTCTTATGTACAATACCATACATAGAGGCTAGAATGACCCAATTATCCTACGCAAAATGATCAACTGTCTTTTCCAACATCGGTAAACATTGGTGGATGAGAACCGATCTTTTGTTGATCCAATGTTTTGCGAATAGTGCAAAATATCGACCAATCCGATGATCATACAAGCCCTACCTTAACTCTGTATGTTCTACCACTCAGTGGCATGTGCCAGATTTGATGATAGAGGGGGGGGAAGTTGATGTATGTCCGTTGTGGGGAAGGGGTATCCCCCCTACACTCTGGGAATGTTCTGTGTATATAATGAGGCTTAGATGCAACTGGTGTGGCCAGTTCCATCCTTTTCAGTCAATTTATGTAGTATGATCTTTTTCATGTTCTACTAGACGATAGCCCGCAGAAGGCATGGGAGGGAGCTCTAGACATTGTTAATGCTATCAGTCATTTTAGGGCTATCATCCATCCCATGTTATCTATGTTATGCTTGCCATCTAAGAGAATACATGAATACGTGTTATGCTCTCCACATCATTAATAGAAGCCTGAACTTCTCCATGTGTTGCCCTATCAGTGGGAAGGGAAGGTGTTGGATGAGTCCTTAGGAGGGGGGGGGGGAGAAGAGGGGTTGGGTTGAATAGGTCTTTATGTTGTCTCAATCACCAAGTTTAAATGGTGTACTTTCGCCTCCTTTTTTAGGCTCAACAAATTTTCATTACAAAGGGAGGGGGGGCAGTTGCACCACCTGTGAAGCACCATCTCCTACACCAATGTCCATTATATTATTACTCAAGACCTAATTAAATGGGGCTCTAGACATCTTCAGTGCCATCAGCCACTCCAAGTCCTCTTCCAGCAAGTTAGGCTTCTCTCCTAACTCGGAGAATAGATGAAGTCCTGTTATGCTCTCGACGTCGTTAACAGAGGCTTGGTATGTCTCCATGTATTGGGCTATCGTCTGTTAGGAGAAAACAATATATAGCATGCTCATATAAGCTCAAAATTCTTTTTTTGTTATGGATTTTTCACAATTGTAGTAGGTTTGTTTCATCTTGTATTTTGGGATAGTAGTTTTGTGTATGTGTGTCCTACCTTTATTTACTCTATTGTAAAGCGCATACTTGGTGATATTGTGCTATATACATATTACTTATTATTACGTTTATATAAAACATGTAGTATTGGAAAGATTTTACATGTATTGAAAAAAGAACAATGATTTTTTTTTTATATAAGATGAAAAGAGGATTAGGGAGGGGGGGGGGGGAACTGTCACTTCTATAAGCAGCATAGGCCATTAATTAGCTTACAAAATGAGATGATCGCTATATAGGTAAACGGTAATCTGTGCATGTTGTATCTTTTTGTTGATTGCTACCTTTTTGTAACATGTGGACAATCCATAATACTATGCATGTGCAATAGACAAAACTTGCTGTGTGCACACCAAATGCTATACTTATTAGAAAAATAGCACCAAGGGTGCAGAATAGGTCGTCCGTTTAGATATAAGGCATGCACACCAGTGGCAGAGCCAGGGTCTCGGTCAGAGGGGGCGTAGTGATTTGGATTGTTTTTCACGTTTGCTAAATAGGGCGCCAAATAGCTGAAAAGGGCACCAATATTCCATTTCAGGGTCGTCAGAGGACTATATTGAAGCTCCGCCGCTGATACACACCATTGCTATTGTGCATACGTATAGATGATTAGTGAATACAGAGACGGAGAATAGTTACTCTGGCTGTGAACCACATAACACCAACCAAACCCCCTACCAAATTTAGTCTCCCAGTCATCCCAGGTATCCTGATTTTCCACAAAATCCTCCCGATTTTTTTAGTGACCCAGGTGGCAATACAATCTTTCAAATACTTCAGCCTACTGTAAAAATCACTCTTCCAGTACCCGGGAGTGCCAAATCCGGGCTTCTGGGAGTGCAAAAAAGTTAAACAATTTCTGAAGTCGGCCCCTAACCATGGTGGGACTGACGTCATTCATTGAGTCTCCCTATTTTCAGATATTTCGGGTTGGAATCTATGACAACATCTTGTTAGCGTGCTCTTTTCAAGTCTCAGTTCTTGCTAATTTTTGGGCTGATATTAACGTTCTTTCCAAAGATACAAAAGTTAACCTACCTGACCACAGGTCTTTATGCCATTAGTATGTGGGAAGATATATGACACTGCTTCAAGATCCTCCAGTTGGCAGAGATGGATGTTCTGATTGGTCTCTGCACATCTCAACAGATAAGATAATTGTTTTATAGATAAAACTTGTGCAAATGTAAAGGCAACCTACCTGATCACAGGTCATTATGCCATTAGTATGTGGGAAAATATATGACACTGCTTCAAGGTCCTCCATTTGGCAGAGATGAATGCTCTGGTTGGTATGTGCACATCTTGTCAGATAATATAATTGTAGTAGATAAAAGCTGTGCACATGTAAGGTAACCTACCTGATCACAGGTCAATATGCCATTAGTATATCTGCACATCTCATCAGATAAGATAATTGTTATATAGATAAAACCTGTGCACATGTAAAGTTAACCTACCTGATCACAGGTCATTATGCCATTAGTATGTGGGAAGATATATGACACTGCTTCAAGGTCCTCCATTTGGCAGAGACAAATGTTCTGGTTGGTGTCTACACATCTTGTCAGATAAGATAATTGTATATACATAAAACCTGTGCACATGTAAGTTGAGCACAGGTCATTATGCCATTAGTATGTGGGAAGATATATGACACTGCTTCAAGGTCCTCCATTTGGCAGAGACGGATGTTCTGGTTGGTCTCAGCACATCTCGTCACCACCAAAAAGTAATGAGTTGGTACTGGGGTTTTACCGACCCATGCATTGCTGAAAAAGTGAAAGAAATGAGACAATTTGATCAAAGGAGAGGTTTATGTCACCCACATTTGGCTACAGGTTCAAATCTGCCAATTATCATCTCACTAATATGAGTAAGTACCGACGCAACCAAGCTTGCTGTTCAAACTCTCATCACTTGAAGACTTGATTACTGTAACAGCCTTTTGATCGGCATGAACAAATCACTTGAAACTACTAGACTTCAAAATGTTCCGCGCACCTCTGCCAGAAACAAATTTGACTCCATTACATCTGAGCCCATCAAACTCCATTGGCTCCCTATACATAGCCGTATCCAATTTGAAGATCTGGTATTAGTTTTTGAATTGCATTACAAACAGGCTCCAAGTTATATCTCTGATATGCTGCAGTTACCAGTCCACCGACATCTTAGGTCCAATTCTAATTCATCACTACTATTTTGCGTACCTTGGACTCGGGGAAATGGGTGTGCCAGGGTTAGCATTAGCAGCGCCATTCCTGCATTGTGTGAAATCTGAGGAGGGGATATTCCCGCCAAAAAAAAAAAAATGTATGCCAAAAGCTTTCTGTAGCCCTGAAACACTAGGTTAAAGTTGAAACTATTCCAAAAATTTGGCAACATTTTTTCGGTATCAACCCGAATTTGCCTATGCTGAAGTGTTACACTATTTCTGATTTCGACACTTGCCTTTCTTGGAAATTCCCCCCCTATGGTAAAGAAATCCCCCTATGGTAAAGAAATCCCCCCAAAAATGTATACCAAGGGGGGAATTTCCCCCCCTGATTTTCATTGCTAGCGCTGATCTGGGTGTGCAAATACCAGCAGTTACGTAACAGTTGCGCGCTCCCGCGCCCTCGGACATGCTTTGCGAGGTCCTGTTGTAGTGCAGTGATGAGCCCACATGAACGAGAGAGGGTGTGTCTGCTGGCTTGAAGAATCCAGTACTGAAAGGGATCAATTTCATTGATCGATTGAAGAAGCCATTACGACACATCGAGCAACCCTGAAGCCAAGTGATCACGAATGAACACTGTTCCTCCTCAACTAGGAACCAATGTTTAACATCCCCATACAATGGACGAGAGTGAACTCTCAACTTTTACCCACTTTCCCAGATTAATATTTAAAATACTACGGGTTCAGGAAGGCATCAAGGTTCATCTTGGAACCCTGAAGCCTTGTGTTCAGAGAGCAATGAGGCAGGCATGTTAACTCTTATCATGCGGATGTCGAGAATTCTTGACTGAGGGTGCCCTATGAAATGGAGCATTCAAAACGATGTAACTGTCTAATGAGATACCCCGCTTTGTGTTTATAGCTCAAATTGTAGAATATGATGGCAGTAGACCAGAACACCAGTGTTTGATTTGATCGAACTACGGTGTCGGCTTTTATAGAGCTCACTTGAAGCCAAAATGAAGCCAGCCGACCCTCATTTGGCTAAGCATGATAAGTGTTACACAATAGTTACGCTATCCATCATCGTGTTCAACCACATCGCCAAAATTAACGTGGCCACTCCATTATCGATCCAACAAGGCTAGAGACACAGGTACAGAGCTATTGTTCAACTATCACAATCCCATCCTGCTCCTGGGACAAACAATTAGAATCCCCATACAATGGATGTGAGTGAAATTCTCAGCCTTTATCCACTAAATGCTGAGAGAGGGGGGGGCAACCTGTTCGTCACTACTGCAGAGCAGCTATGCTGAACAAATCCAATAAACCTAATTTTCCCACAGTCAGTTGGTCCCATTACAATGAAACCACAAACTGCAAGACCATCAACAACTGCAGAAGAGCTTTTGATAAGCAAATGTCTAAGACATGTGTGGGATCAAACATGGGACTCTAGCACAAAGCAGCAATTCATTCCACTATACCATGGGTTCTTAATTAATTTGCTTGGCAGGCCAAATTATTCTTAAAGTTGGTATCGCGGGCTAAAGAGAATCAACTATCCCCTGAACCCCAACTCGGTTGGGGCTCAGGTGAGGAAAAAAATGAAAGTTTACATCCCTACATTGCTGGAAATGGCACTGCAGAACGCAGTTAGACAATTTTATATAATTTTATATTGAAAATTCACTTCCCCTGTTCCCAATTTCTTCGCAGGCCAGATCCAATGGCCTATTAAGAACCAGGGCAATATACCATAGTGACACCTTTTTATGGTGGTTGTGACCACAATATAAGGATCTAATAGTAATGGGGTTTAACAAACTATGCATTTATAGAAAGTTAAAACTAACCTATGACCTTACCTCATTAGGGCTATGTCCTTATATGAATCTCTCACACCATCTCTATTGGTGTCAAACACTGGCCCGGCCACGACCACAATATCACGGTCACCACTGGTTATATCTCTCAACCAAACAGAGAGTGGATTCCAAATATCTATAACATAAAGATAGACAAAAGTGTGTGATGGAACAATCAGTGAAATGTTGATTCTTTTACTGTGATGCGAAATGATTATCGCATAATAATAATGATAATAGACCATACCGATGCGGCTTTGTAGAGAGAGAATAAGTTACAATATACAATATAATGAATCGTTTGAAAAGAGAATTTAAGTTACAATGCTCAAAATAAAGACTGATTGGGACAAAGTATAACTTATTAATGTTCAAACTTGAAACTGAAATGAAAGCTTGGAAAGACCACATTACTTACCTTGAACAAACTGGTTAAACATAGGCACAATGTTTGAGGTGATGAGGATGTTAAATTTGTCATTTAGAGTTCCAGCCATGGAGAGCTGTATTAGATGGGACATCCTCATATCTTCGGGCAGACTATTAGTGACTCCAGTGTCGTAACTGCTGCACTTAGGAGAATCCTCTGGATCCAAACGGACATCATAACGCAGACAGTCGGCAACGGTCTGAGCGTTTGACTGCAGAAAAGAAATCATTGGTTAAACATAGGCACAATGTTTGAGGTGATGAGGATGTTAAATTTGTCGTTTAGAGTTCCAGCCATGGAGAGCAGTATTAGATGGGAATCCTCATATCTTCCGGCAGACTATTAGTGACTCCAGTGTCATAACTGCTGCACTTAGGAGAATCCTCTGGATCCAAACGGACATCATAACGCAGACAGTCGGCAACAGTCTGAGCGTTTGACTGCAGAAAAGAAATCATTGGTTAAACATAGACACAATGTTTGAGGTGATGAGGATGTTAAATTTGTCGTTTAGAGTTCCAGCCATGGAGAGCTGTATTAGATGGGACAACCTTATATCTTCCGGCAGACTATTAGTGACTCCAGTGTCATAACTGCTGCACTTAGGAGAATCATCTGGATTCAAACGGACATCGTAACGCAGACAGTCGGCGACAGTCTGAGCGTTCGACTCTGCAGAAAAGAAATCATTGGTTAAACATAGGCACAATGTTTGAGGAGGCGAGGATGTTAAATTTGTCGTTTAGAGTTCCAGCCATGGAGAGCTGTATTAGATGGGACATCCTTATATCTTCTGGCAAACTATTGGTGACTTCAGTGTCATAACTGCTGCACTTGGGGGAATCTTCTGGATCAAACGTCAAACGTTGCATCCATGATCCAAGTTTGGTTGTAATTGGAAATGAGCCCAATTTTCAAGTTATTCTATGAGCTGATATCAGATGACCTTTGACCTTAGTATGTGACCTTTGACCTCACCAACATATGAAGATACCTATTTTGCATCTATGATCCAAGTTTGGCTGTAATTGAACTTCAACTTTTCAAATGAGACTAATTTTCAGGTTATTTTATAAGTTGACATCAGATGACCTTTGACCTTGGTATGCGACCTTTGACCACACTAACATATGAAGGTACCCATGCTCCATCCATGACCCAAGTTTGGTTGCAATCGGTCCTTGCCTAGAAGAGATATGGACAAAACAAGAAGTGTATACAAAAAGTTGTAAATTGACATCAGATGACATTTGACCTTGGTTTGCGACCTTTGACCACACTAACATATGAAGTTACCAATGCTGCATCCAAGACCCAACTTTTGTTGCAATTGGTCCTTGCCTGGAAGAGATATGGACAAAACAAAAAGTGTATACCAAAAGTTTGACACATGCCTGACAGACACACACGAAGGATGCAGCCATAAGGTCTCTCTCCTACGGACGACCTAAAAAACGAATACGCGTGAAGGGCATTAAAAAGTTCACTTTTCCTTTCTGATATTAGGTTTATCAAACAGCAGATGGCATGACAAGACAAGAAGGTATAAACAGTACTAAGCGTGCAATTTTTTTAGATTATCATATATGATCTTCGGGTTCTCACATTTTGGAGCAAGAGAGGCCAAATGACAAGACAGAGAAAAAAAACACTACTATGCGTGGAGTGCATTTTTTTTTTGGGTGTGGATGGCACATATGGCACAAATGACACCAGATGGCATGGCAAGACAAATTAGATATATAGATTGTGCAGCAATGCAGACGGAATCATAAAACATATACCGAAAAAAGTCAGCGATTCTGACAGAGTTTGGCGACCCATTTGCTTTTTTCGCAACCCAATTTTGGGTCGCAGCCCATAGTTTGCAGATTATTGCTTTAGAGGATGCCAGGGACGGAATCATAAAACATGTACCGAAAAATGTCAGCGCTTCTGACAGAGTTTGGCGACCCATTTGCTTTTTTCCCAACCCAATTTTTGGTCGCAGCCCATAGTTTGCAGATCGTTGCTTTAGAGGATGCCAGGCAGAAGACAAGGCAAGGTTTGAGTTACACCAACAGCACTGGCATTTCAAAAGGTCACATAACTGCGTAACCTTTCATATTGTATGCGCCTATCGTTAGGTGTTACCCTAACTGGGGTATTTTTTCTTGAGATTTGCCTGGGGCTTTAAAAGCCAAAATGTAAGTGGTTTGGCAGCTAGCCTCCTCCGAGTTCCAAAACATATTCCACTCACCTATTAGTCTATTTTTAAGTTCTGACGGTGGAAGATTGAATATGTTGTCCTGATGTCCAGCGTCAGGGAGATATTTGGTCTCGACGTCGAGAGAGAACTTCTCGATGAAAGGTGTCGTGTAGCGTGTCCTGGTATAGGGGTAGGCGTTCCAGGACTCCTCCTCCACCATTAGGGCGGTCTTTGGTAAGATAGCGCGAAACCAGCCTGAAAAATATCGAAGAATGAGACGATCATTAGATTAACTGTTTAAGATCATTTTTGGAGATTCAACAAACTCATTGAGTTTGTCGCAAGTTTATTCAAACCCTCGAGTCCATGGCTCCAATTATACAGATGGCTGGGAGGCAGCTCAGGTTTGGCCCTATTGCCTGGCACATACCATCTGCGTCACCCCTGCTCTAAATTTGCGGAAGCTATTTACAGTTCTGAGCTCGGCGTGGCCATGTGAAGAAGGAGGGTCAAATCGACCCAGGCGTGAGCTGAAGGGTTAAAGACAGGGAAGACTTGTGGGGATGGTAACGCAACTCGCAACACTGTTATCACTGACAGTTAGTTCGATGAGTTTGAGTTACATTGACTGCAGGGTCGTTCGGGAGGTCTCACGATAATATAACATTCCATACTGAATGCACCTATTGTTGGGTATTACCCTAACTGGGGTCATTCAGAGTTCACACTACCAGCATTTGGCAGCTTCTTTTTCTTGAGTCCTGCCGGGCTTTAAAAGAGCTCAGCAGTGGTGTAGCCGAAGGGGGGCCGGGGGGGGGGGGCAAAGTACCCCCACACTGAAATTTTTGGGGACAAAATGGGGATAATGGCGAAAAAATGTTTGCTTTTTTGGCTATATTATGATGTGTGCATATAGTTTTTACCGTCTTTTACTCCCTTTGCCAGGGCTCGGACGTTACCTTGCCGAAGCACTTTTATGACCGGATACCCATCAACCAATGACCCTTATGCGGACTCGAACTCACGAACCCTAGATTAGTACAAAACATGGCAGCTCGACTTGTTCTTCGTGTTCCACGTAACGTGCATATTACACCTGTGCTCTATCAGCTCCATTGGCTCCCAATAAAGCAGAGAGTTATGTTTAAAATTCTTCTTCTCACTTATAAGGCTATCAATGGTATGGCTCCTAATTTCATTTCAGAACTTGTTCAGCTGTATGTGCCTCCGAGAGCTCTTAGGTCAGACTCTGAACGCCGCCTTAATATAATGGCACGCTCCTCGACTAAGTTCTATACGGATCGTGCATTTGTCTTTGCTGCTACTCACTTATGGAATAGCCTTCCGGACTCTGTTCGCCGGGCCCCGTCTGTAGCCACTTTCAAGTCACGTCTCAAAAAATATCTCTTCTCTCAACATTTTCTGCCAGATTGATTTTCACTGCTTTCTGTGTTTGTTTTTTGTTGGGTTGTCCTTGTACGGTGTTTTTTGTTCTGTCTTTTTTGGGGGGGTCTGTGAAGCACCTGGAGGCCTCAGCAGTAGGGCTATAGCAAGTCTTTATTATTTTTATTATTATTATTAGGAGTCCACAGTGCTTACCACTAGGCCATGGTGTACTACATTTTTTTAATGCTGAACATTAAAATGGGGATGGAAATTTTGTTTTGCCCCTCTAAAATGGTACCATGAAGGCTGGCTATGCCCCTGGAGCTCAGTGAGTTTGAATTTCAGCCAAGAGGGAAGAGTGAAATGTTACAAATCATACAATATCATCAGACAATCTCAAAAGTAATGTTACCTTCACAAAAGATCTCGGCATGAAAAAGTAATGGAGGTTGCAAATGTTCTAAATTTATAAGTTGGGGCAGAAAATTGATGGTAATTTGGCTCCTCTAGGCTCATGTCAGGTAGACAAGCCCTTATTTGGCACAGAATAACATAACTTCCAAAACAAAAATCAGATATTGGTTTAGAATTCTACAGGTTCAGGAAGCCCATTATGACTCATCGAGGAACGCTGTTGCCATGTGATCATGGATGAACACTGGCAAAAGCGTGCCTCCACTTCTCGATTAGTGTCTGGAGTAACGAGGCAGGCATGTAACTATTACAAACCCATCCTGCTCCCGGGACCGCCATTTAACCTCCCCATCTGATGGACGTGAGTGAAACTCTCAGCCTTCAGCCACTTTCTTAAATGTCCAGAGAGGTGGTAGCAACCTGTCAATCACCACTGTAGAACAATCATGCCGAAACAAATCCAATAAATCTAAGTCATTCTGAATTCTCTGTCAAACAATAATAGTAGTACTGTTTGCATTAGATGGGATGACATCTAGCAACACACAAAGTCACAGGCTCACTGAGCTCTTATATTTATTATGTTAATTTATTAATTAATTTATCTTTTTATTATGTTTACTTATTATGTTAATGCTCTAAACTCAATACTAATAAATGTTTTATAATTAATAACTAGAGAACCAATGGTTCAGAAGCTCATACCATATAATATACATGAGGAATTCTAAACAAGCAGCTTGACCCTTCGAACAAAATGGCCAAAATTGACTCCTAGATGACCTTTGACCTCAAATTCCTGAACACCCCATATGTACCATTGGTCAATGATAATACTGACCAACTATCA
>JAODUJ010204460.1:0-10589 GCA_027564615.1 Psolus chitonoides
ATATTCCTGCCCAAATCCAATTGAAAATGTAAATATCAGTAGTTTCATGCATCGTGCATGTCAATATTAGTAGATTTACTGTGTTTTGGTAACAGAAATATTCACCTTTAGTACCTTAACTACAATATACCGTGTACAATAAAATAGAGGGCGCTCTTTCAGAAATAAAATTATACCCTAACTTTGTATACTAAGCTCTAACCAGGTTGCAGCGCTGTTTGTCGGTACGTATATATTTAATCTGTTATCAATTTAAATGTCATCATTGTTTTTCATCGATATCTGTGATATATTTCGCTATTCGAACTAGCTGATTGTATTAATGAACTGTATTTATTAGTGTCGAAACAGTTTACTCTCAAGGGTATGTATATAATGTAAATAAATGGTCAATGATATTTCTATCAACCTTGCGGGTACTTCTCAAGTACAGCTCAATTGGAAAGATCATATTTCGCATGTTAGTAATTCAATCGCTGTAGCCAATGGTATTTTTTTCTCAAAATTGAGCATTTCATCCTTGAAATTTCTTTCCTTACTCTCTACAGTGCCTTTGTTCTCCTCCATCTAAACTTTAATCGGTTGGCATGGAGAAATTCTTACACTAGTAACCTAAACCACTCATTTGCTTTTCAAAAAGAGCTAGGAATATTTATAATGTTCCATTCCTAACACACATTGCTCTCTCTCCTCTTTATCGACTCACACATTTTTACCGATTATTCAATAATTATCAGCTTGAAATTTGTATATACAAATTCCATCATGGTCTCCTCCCACATTCATTTTCTCCTTTTTTTAGGTACAATTATGATCTCCACGATTATAACACCCGTTCTATATAGAATAATTTCCAACGGTTCCTTTCTGTAGAACCAATATCGATAAAATTTAATTCAGATGTTGTGGTGTTTCCCTTTGGAATAATTTACCGTCCAATGTTGTTAAAGAATCTTTACATCTTTTTGAAACGTCCCTAAAATCCTATTTGCAAAACCAATTGCCCAACATTGCTTACATTTTCATTTTCTTATATTGCTCGTATGTTTTTTCTCTCGTAATTCTTGATTGTATGTAGCCTACTTTGGATAAATAAAAAAGGCCCATACTCGAAAAGCTCTGCTTTCTTCTGGGTCCCCTGTCCATCACCTTGTTAGTGGAATTTATTGTATTTTTAACCTTTTGCTTACATTTGTTCTCTTCATTGTTATCTCATTATTTTTAAATGTTATGTATATATATTGTCATGAACGTAGAAATAAACTCTGCTCCACCATCAGCCATATTGACCGTGTTTCTCCGCTGGATACTGACGGAGTTTGGGAATACAGGGAGGGCAAGCTTTATGGTATAACTTGTCCTCCTGAAGTTCGCCCAAGCTTGCTTAAGGGTGCATCCATAGTCTGATACCACTGACTCGCTGAGGGAAATTCCCACTAGTCGGAAGGTTTACTAATCCGAGGGCTCACTAGTCTGCGCTTGAGGGTTCAGTAGACTGAAGGCGCATTAGTCCGCGTTTGATGGTTAGCAGTCTGAAGGTTCACTAGTCCGAATGTCTGCTAGTCCGAACATCCAGTACAGGAGCCTACGGTACGAATGGGCGGATCCTTGTACTGTACTGTAGGATACTGTACTAGAGAACTGTATTACTTGGCCATCGGACTATGAGAACCTTCGGCTAGTGAACCCTTCCCACCACTGGAGGAATATGTATATAGAACTACTGATACTGGTACTACATATTAATATACATATACTACTACAGATAACGTGATAAATAACTTACTCTTATTTCTTTCAATGGTCTGTACCCATGGTGACATCTAACATAGCATACATCTCCTTCTATATATCCAGTGCATGTTGTATTCGCATTCCGTATATTTATATCTTCTTGGCATCGTGGCATGAACTGGCGATAATCGGCGCAACTTTGGGTTACCGGATTGTAAAGGGTTCCAATACCACAGGAGTCTAGCGCCAGTGGATTCAGATTTAACGAGTTTCGGAGACGAATACCATGTAGAGCCACGTGTTGTTTGCTGAAACTAAGTTTAACGTACTTTGTGTAATAGAATGGACTGGATAAGTCTTGACGTATACCCATATGGACTGGGTTGTCCTCGTAACTGAGCACCATGCGATCAGCAGCCTTTGTGTGAATATCTCCGCTGGGGTCCTTCAGTTCAACAGTTACTCTTAGAGGTAGTTTCTGGTTATCTACTATTGCAGCGAGGTGAATAATGATTGATGTAGCAATCACGGGACGTTCGAAGGAAACCTGTGAAAAATAACATAAATCGTGGATCTCATTAAAGACCGAGTGTCATGGCCAAGTGGTTAGAGCATCCACTTGGCACCCCGGGATTCGATTCACAAGCCGGGTCAGTGAGCAGAGACCCAGAAAACGGTACTTACTGCCGCCAGGCTAGGTGCTCAGCGTTGAAAGGTCGGAGTACGAAACCATCTGATGAGGAGTGGCTCCCCTCAGATTATCCGCATAATACTCAATTGAATGATAATTCAATGGAACGTCTACGAAGGGCTATGGCGAACTAGATACATATCATATATTCATTTGAAAATTACCATCATTACAATCGTCGTGTCTCTCCTTCCGTTAGTAACAAACTTCGCAAAATATGTTAGTAACGATCGTTGCAAAATCGGCGGCGCAATTACAAAAATAACCTGACATGATCCTACCAACGCATGGTGGGGCGATGCTCGCAGTCAATAGCGTCACTTTGTCAAATCGACGGCGCTATTACACAAATAGCTTGCATGATCTTAGCCTACAAGTAACGAGTAATCAGTCCGTTCCCTGGCTCGCAGCTTCGAATCGAGCTTGTTGTATGCAGAAAGCAGATGTGAACAATAGCCACTCCAGACATGAAGTGTAAACACTTTTGCCTCTGGTGGGCCAGCCAACGGTACACTGCAGCTCAAAATGAGGGGCCCAAGGACTGAAGGGTCATTAGACCCCCCCCCCCCCCTCCAAGAAACACACTTGAGCAATGCAGCAGAGGTATGCACTAAACATGACCTAATCTGAAAACATCACATGGACCCATAACAGATTGTGTTCAGGAAAACCACTCGGTCAAGGATTGAGTGATCAGTGCTCCATATAACTCTACTACCCATACAGTTGATCAGTGTGGCAGAGTTATGCACTAAACATGACCTAATCTGAAAGCATCACATGGACCCATAACATATCGTGTTCAGTAAAACCACTCGATGAAGGATTGGGTGATCAGTGCTCCGTATAATTCTACTACCCATACACATGATCAGTGTGGCAGAGATATGCACTAAGCATGACCTAGTCTGAAAGCATCACATGGACCCATAACAGATCGTGTTCAGTAAAACCACTCGGTTAGGGTTGAGTGATCAGTGCTCTGTATAGCACTACTACCCATACAGTTGATAAGTGTGGCAGAGGTATGCACTATTAAAGCAAGTCTGAAAGCATCACATGGACCCATAACAGATCGTGTTCAGGAAAACCACTCGGTGAAGGATTGGGTGACCAGTGCTCCGTATAACTCTACTACCCATACAGTTGATCAGTATGGCAGGGGTATGCACTAAGCATAACCTGGTCTGAAAGCATCACATGGACCCATAACAGATTGTGTTCAGGAAAATTACTCGGTCAAGGATTGAGTGACCAGTGCTCCGTATAACTCTACTACTCATACAGTTGAGCAATGTGGCAGAGGTATGCACTAAACATGACCTAATCTGAAGGCATCACATGGACCCATAACAGATTGTGTTCAGGAAAATTACTCGGTCAAGGATTGAGTGATTAGTGCTCAGTATAACTCTACTACCCATACAGTTGATCAGTGTGGCAGAGGTATGCACTAAGCATAACCTAGTCTGAAAGCATCACTTGGACCCATAACAAATCATGTTCATGAGAATCACTCAGTCAGTCAGTCAAGGATTGGTTGATCAGTGCTCAGTATACCCCTACTAGAGAAGTGTGGCAGAGGTATGCACTAAACATGACCTAATCTGAAGGCATCACATGGACTCATACTAACAGATTGTGTTCAGGGAACCACTCAGTCAAGGATTGGGTGATTAGTACTTAGTATACCCCTACTACCCTTCATTGGTGGGTCTTTTATTTTATTTTATAATGGGTCGAATCACACACAGCACAAGTTTATAGGGGGCCGGGCCTATTTGCCATAAAAAATTGTCTGATTTTGTGTGCCCAGCAAAATGAACTTATCATGGTCCAGGAAGACCTTTAACCTCACCTTGTAAAATATATTGTTTATAGATACTGTAGATCAATCACTGTTATTTTTTGTCATACAATGATAACCAATAACAGTTTCGACTTATCTTAAGTCAAATATGGGATTCCAAATTCTCTCAATAGAAGTGCTTCTCCGCTTGATAAGTCACTGGGTAAACTTGAATGCACAGGAATTTTTAGCAAGTGTTTGGCTTTCATTGTAACCGATTAGGGTAAAAATGCAGTTGAACTAAGGGTTTTAACATATATTACCTCAACACTGTAAAGTCCTGTAAGGTGATCTTCTTGACAAGGAGCCCATGCGTCTTCTAGAGACAGATACAACTCTTTCTTAAAATCGGTTTTGTCACTAAATACTCGACAAGTCTAAACAAGAAAATAACAAGTTAATACAGATTCATATAATGGTTCATACATTGTTAACTTTTGATGCATAATATGAGTAACTTTACTTTAACTTATCAATGAACATTTTATAGAGAAAAATATGTTGCTTATACCACACCTCCCTATCTTCTTGGCGCTTGGTGAATCCTCCATAACCTGTTTCAGCATATTCAGCTTTGGTACACTGGGTTTATCACACATATCAGCATGCGGTTTTCTTCTCCCACGAATATTTATGTGATGAAAATGTATTATTTAGATTATAACTAGAATCATGACGATTATTATGATGTAATATTCTCACAGGAAGCAAAAACACAACAGCATCTGATATATTATAATTATTCAGCTACTTTTTTGCAATAATCAGTCCAGGAGAATCCCCCGTTCTCTTGAGATCAAAGTTAGTAATTTTCCAGTCGTTCCCATTTGTAACAATTCATTAACGTAGTCTGGTACTGCTTGCAGAAAGGCTAGATTCAAACTTCATATACAGATATTGTTCCGTTAATTTTGTAAACGTAAACATGACTGTTTGAAGCTAGCTGGCGCGTCGGTGTATATTACATATTATTCAAACGCCTGGTACGAGGCTAAATTCAGGAGAGGCGTTATTTATTGTAGAATTCCACCAAAACTTACACGGTGAATAAAAATGCAACACGGTCATTTTTTCGAATTTGTATATCTACTTTCGACTGCACTAACAGTATTTTCCCAAACATCTTCGTTTTTCCCTTTTTCGATTCAAAGTTGCGTTCACACACTATGTATTCCAATGATGAATTGCATTGTGGGGAATTGCGGCTCCCATGTGAAAGAAAAAAACGTTCGATCGGGAGTTCAGCCCCCCAATCGGAGGCTCTATATCGCATCCCCGAAGGGGAGATTCTTCTGGACTGATAATGTTATTTGAGTAAGATACGTCGTAAAGTGTTGGGTAGATAATGACTGGTCTTAGTTATACTAACGCATGAACAAACACAACACCGTAGTTAGCACTTTGGCCAGAGCGAAGCATATACGATCAATTCAAAGTATCAAACAGTATCTAAAATGAACATATGATAAAACATGTTTTCTGAGTAGAGCGCTCGCTAGAATTGATTCATAACCACTCTTTCCCAGTTCCCCTCTTCTCAACCTCTCTATTACGTTATCCTCTGGCATTCGCTACCATGCGAAACGCGGGAAATGTTGATTAATTAAAGACAACATGTTACAAGTATCATAATATAGTTTACTTTGTGAAGTGGTGCTGGGCCTATTAGCTTCAGTGGATCACATGTTGTAATGTTTCCCAGTGTTATTTCGGCTTTGGAAGCCCATTGATCGGAGAACCCGCTCGGAGTAACGAATCCACAATCCATCGGCCAGGAATCGATGGTTAACTCGTGAGATTCACACTGACCATCGCCTCTGTAGTATCTGCAGATACTTGGCTCACCTGCAAATAAACAGAAACAAAAAATATCCCTTACTATTCTGACTTGAATGGTGTATGGTATGATACCAAGCAACGCGCCTAATTTGGAGTATTAGCGCACACGTGAGATCCTCACGAGTAGGTTCAATGCTGAGCACCAAGCATACAAATGACAGTCAGGAACATTTTTCAAGTCTTTGGTATGACTGAACCATAGAGCTATATAGACAGTTAACTAGAGGAGGCACTGGTCTGCAAGCGGGTTCCACACAGGAGGCCTAAAGGCCGGCGCACACTTCCCCGACTCCACACTTCCCCGACTCGACTGCGACTCGACTGCGACCCGACTGCGACGTGACGCAAAATCAGTCGGGTCGCAGTCGGGTCGGGCCAGTTTGCGGGATATTTTGCTCCCGACCCGACTGCGACCCGACAGTCTTTCCTCGTCGTGACCAAATCGGGCATATCAAACGTGTTTGATATTCGTCGGGGCGTCGGGTCGCAGTTGAGTCGGGTCGTGGAAGTATGCTGCTGTCATTGACCCGACTACGATCCGATTATAATGGAAATCCAATGAGGAAGCGTCGTGGGGTCAGGTGACAGTTTTAGAAAGTTAAAATGTCGGCCCCCGTGTGGACTGGCCATCAGGATGTAAAATTGTTGGAGCTTTTGTAATCTGTGCCCTGCCCTGCCTATATAACATAGGTCATAGGCACTACACGACTGGTATTGTTAAAAGCAGGGCCGGGGGAAGGTGAAGTGGGTGTACTAGCACGGGGGAAGTTCTGCATATGTCAACAGAATTCATACTTGGTATGTACGTTGCCCACATGGAATACAAGAACCCTATTGTTTTTGGTACTGTTCCAAGGTAATTTGAGGTCAAACACTGGAAACCTTGTAAACACGAAAACTGGAGAATGCAAATGTCTACTGAGTTCATACTTAGTAGGTACGTTGCCCGTATGTAGTACAAGAACCCGATTGTTTTTGGTTCCGTTTCGAAGTCAGCCGAGGTCAAACACTGAAAACATGATAAACACAATAACTGGAGAATGGAAATGTCTACAGAGTTCATACTTGCCATGTAGGTTGCCCATATGGTGTACAAGAACCCTATTGTTTTTGGTGCTGTTCCAAGTTATTTGTGGTACTGTTTTAAGCTCATTTGAGGTCAGCAGAGGTTACACACTGAAAACCATGTAAACTTTATAGCTGGAGAATGCAAATGTCTACAGAGTTCATACTTGGCATGTTGGTTGCCCATATGGAGTACCATAACCCTGTCGTTGGTTTTACTGTTTGAAGGCCAACATAGGTCAAACACTGAAAACCTTGTAAATGCGATAACTTGAGACTGCAATGGTCTGCAGAGTTTATACTTGGCATGTTGGTTACCCATATGCAGTACAAGAACCCCATCGTTTTTGCTGCTGTTCCAAGGTCATTTGAGGTCAATAGAGGTCAAACACTGGAAACCTTGTAAACATGATAACTTGAGATTGCATTGTCTACAGAGTTCATACTTGGCATGTAGGTTACCCATATGCAGTACAAGAACCCCATTGTTTTTGCTGCTGTTCCGAGGTCATTTGAGTTCAATAGAGGTTAAACACTGAAAAGCTTGTAAACACGATAACTGGAGAACAAGATTCCCGTTGTTTTTGGTAAGGTTCCTAGGTCATTTGAGGTCAAGAGGTCAAACACTGAAAACCTTTTAAACACAATAACTTGAGAATACAAATGTCTACAGAGTTCATACTTGGCATGTAGGTTACCCATAGGGGGTACAAGAACTCTACTGTTTTATTTATTTTCATGGGTGTGGGTCATTTGAGGTCAAAGATTGAAAACCTTGTAAATGCAAATAACTTGAGACAGCAATGTCTACAGAGTTCATACCTAGCATGTAGGTTACCCATATGCAGTACAAGAACCCCATTGTTTTTGCTGCTGTTCTAAGGTCAATAGAGGTCAAACACTGAAAACCTTGTAAACACGATAACTTGAGAATGCAAATGTCTACAGAGCTCATACTTGACATGTAGATTACCCATATGGATTACTAGATCCCTGTTGTTTTTGGTATAGTTCCAATGTCATTTGAGGTCCAACACTGAAAACCTTTTAAACACAATAACTTGAGAATGTAAATGTCTACAGAGGTCATACTTGGCATGTAGGTTACCCGTAGGGGGTACAAGAACCCTACTGTTTTTAGTTCATACCAGGTGGGGGCCGTCCGAGCCAGCTTTGCGCGCAGGCCATGGTTACACGGGCCGTCTAGGTCCCCTGGCGGGACCCAGGGGAGTCAAGTGATTCGGTGTATTCTATCGGCCTCAGATTATCTAATTTCAGCAGTGAATCCTTTTAATAAATATCTGAAGAAAAAAACCCTCAACACTTGCATTGAGATAAAGTCTATAACTGCGTTTGTAGCCTGTATTATAACTTTGAAACACCACTAATTATATCATTGTAGCCACAGAGGATTTCCGAGAGGATAATTTATTTGAAAATTAATTAAAAGGCAGGTTTACCCTCAATTCATATTATGGTATGTTATAGAGCATTCAACATTTTGCCAGGATCACATTATTCCAACTCTTATTATGGCATGTACGATTCATATGGCGATATAACAATCTACACATTGTCAATGTATCAGGAGTAGAGTGACAACACCATATTTTCCTACATCAGGAAACCTTTACTTATCATAACATAAATGCAAGTTTTTACATACTTACTTTCATGTAAAACACACTATGAACTGTAGATATCATATATGGTCCACTGACATAACACCATGAAATATTAGCACGAATAGCATCCGATTTCATTGTTAAATTTGAACATAAAAACAATAGGTAACAAAAGAGTTTTTGCAAAACTAATCGAGTGACGTCATCACCCAAAGAACTTTCCTCGATTTGATAAAACAATGAATAAACTGTGAGATTTTGTATTGGACAACCTTGGATTAGTGTATCAAGCTTGCAGCCGTGAGGTCCGAACTTCGACTCCGGGGCCCGGTCAGGGGATAATAAATAATAACTCGAAGAATGTAGCAGTAATATAGAGTCGTCAATGTAAATGCATAGTCCCAGGGGCGGACTGACCCACCGGGAAACCGGAAAATTCCCCGGGGGCCCACCTATGTCGCGGGCCTCGGAGCCCCTCCATATGCTATTACCATAATATTCATACAGAACAGTTGGGAGGTCACTTGGTCAATGGCTCTTTTCGAAATATTGAGGGCCCCTCATGATGAAAATTCCCGGTGACCATTTTTTATTCCAGTTCGCCCCTGCATGTAGTCAAGCAGCGGCGTAACGCTGGGGCTGGAGGCTAAAATGGCCCCTTTTTTTATCGCTGTTCGGGAAGGGTTGTAAAAGAGAGGGGGTTGTCACCGCTCACCTGTTAAAAATTTGGAAGAAAACAAAGGTCTTTAGATGCAATCTGGTGCCATATTTTGTCATTTGTATCCAATTATACAATATCATTGTAATGAAATACACCCGATCAATCAAAGGAGCCCCAATACGGGGCCCTCTTGAGTCGGAGCGCATATCAGTGACGTGTCCAAAAATTGATAAACAGGGGGGGGGGGGAGAAATCGGGCAGTCTGCGTACCGTAGACACGCCAGTAATAGGAGGATCTGGGGGCCTGTTCCGCCCAGATAATTGTGGAATATTCAAGCCATTTTCCTGCAATCTGAGGCATACTTTGGGCCACATTCTGGTGTCTGATGACACTATCTCTTCGCCCCATTAGTGAGATTTCCTTTGAAAACGTGCCGTTTTTCTGGGCCTGCAAACGCATGTACGCCAGCTCCGCCCTATGCTGGAAACGCCAATGCATATGCGTTACGCTGCTGTAATCAAGTCATAGAGTATTCCCATTACCAACAGTATAAATAGGGCGGGACCGACAAAGTTAATTGAACATTCCGAGTAACTTGGTTGTATATCCAGGAAATCATACCTGAATAATTTTCCTGTTTTGAACCTCACCAATAATGTGACTATAACGTAGTATCAGTAATAACCAAACCACACGATTGGTGTGCTCACTCTAAAAAAAAGTTCCAAGATCAGTACTAACTATTTCATGATTCATGAAAAAATCAGATTATTTGTATAGTCTATAACTCTACATCAATGGAAAATGTGTGTCCGAATTTACCATGATTTCACGAAAGACCAAAAAAGGCCAGCATGACAGAAAATCCAAATTTTCAAGAATGAACTATTACATATAGGCTATATTATTTTCTTGAAGCTGGTTCCTTCATTCCACGTTTTGACCCAAAAAATCGGGCAGTGGCAACAACGCGTCAACAATATCCTTCCTCCTGGATAGTCGAAAGTAAAGAGCTGTTACTAAGTTAGGTACCTTACGTTGTGCCCTAAGGCCGGCGCACACTGCCCCGACCCGACTACGACCCGACTGTGACGCGACGCAAAATCAGTCGGGTCGCAGTCGGG
>JAODUJ010204570.1:0-10588 GCA_027564615.1 Psolus chitonoides
TCTAGCCCTATGGCATGGGTTCTCAAGTGGCGGCCCGCGGGCAATTTGCGTGCGACCTGCGACGTGCATTACAATGGCCATGACAGCTGAGTGTGGCGAAGCAACATTGCACACATAGGTGGTTACTGGCAAGGCCTGGGAAGTGTCATTTCCGGCGATCTAGGAGGTATTATTAGCTAAAATTTTCTTTGTACAATAGTCAGACACTTTGACTTCAAACAATTGGTGGTCAATTTTGAAAACTCCCGGATCGATCATCTTAGATCACATAAAATTCGCGCGCTTCGCGCGCCATGGTTTCCGGCTCTGTTTGTCTCGTCATGTGGTGTCCCTTGTGCTGAATGTGCTCTTTATTTATATTATAACTTAAAGATCAGACATGTTGACCGCGCAGTGGTGTTGTTTGTTTGTCTCGTTATGTGGGGTCACTTGTGCTGGACGTGTCATTTATATTAGCCAAGAACACACATATCAAACATGATAACCTAAAATATTCGCGCCCTTCGCGCGCAGTTATGTTCTTTTTTCTTTGTCTTGTTACATGTATTTTTGAGCTGATATTATGGTAAAGTTATCTAAATAGATGGGTGTCAGCTGTTTGGACTGGGGCGCAATTTCAGTGCTTGCCATAAGCGCTATTTGCCGTAGATACGCCCCTGCCTACACGAACAAAGAAAGGGCGGTGGCATGCCACCTACACGAGCAGAGCAAGGGCGGTGACATGCCACCTACACGAGCAGACAGAGGGCGGTGACTTGCCACCTACACGAACAGAGAAAGGGCGGTGACATGCCACCTACACGAGCAGACAAAGGGTGGTGGCATGCCACCTACACGAACAGAGAAAGAAAGGAGGCATGCCACGTACACGAACAGAGAAACAGCGGTGGCATGCCACCTGCACGAACAGAGAAAGGGCAGTGGTATGCCACCTACACGAACAGAGTAAGAGTGGTGGCATGCCACATACAGGAGCAGAGAAAGGGCGGTGACATGCCACCTGCACGAACAGACAGAGGGCGGTGACATGCCACCTACATGAACAGAGAAAGAGGATGGCAAGTCACATACACGAACAGAGGAAGGCTGGTGGCATGCCACCTGCACGAACAGAGAAAGGGCGGTGGCATGACCTGTACTTTATCAATGTAAATATATACTTGTCTCCGATCCTCGTATTGTTACTGGTATGTCATTAGTATTATGCCACATACTAGTATTACATTACATCCTTAGCTGAATGGTTACAATTACCCAGTACGCAAAACTGTATAGTGATTCCTTAAGTATAATATTTACAAAATCAACATTTTTTTCGTTCCAGGTACTGAGCTGGTGCTCCCTTCGGTTCGTATTTACTTTGGTGTAATCCTTTGGTATCCGTTTGCTGCTGGGTACTTTATACTGGCTGCGATAGCTCGCTATATTCAAAGTTGGAGAATACAGCTGATTCTACTTACTGCGCCGTACATCATTGCTCTACCTTATTTGTTGTGAGTAATGTATCGTCAATATAGCGGATTTGGCGCCCTTGCCCTCTACCTAGTAGGCTAACACTGACATTCGTAGCCTATACAATATGTAACCTAACGGGGGAAATGCACACGATTTTCAGCCATTGTATTCGTTTTGGTTGATTTAATTGGTTCAATTACCGTTCAAAAGTTGCAACTCACTAATGTTTTATAACCATGATACTTTTTAGGAAATAATGGCGTTGTTTTTACAGGTTGGAATTAATGTACAAGTGGGCCAAATTCGGAAAATTTCGTCTATACTCAATGTACATAAGGTCGGTCGGTACATTAAGTCGGTCACGCGTGAATAACTGTACGATAGTAAAGCGTGTAGGCGTGCTAGGGTTTGAACGTAAACATCTCCTTCACAAGAAATTCGTAGCACAACTCGAGAACAGCTCAAAATGCGTCAAAAACGGGTATTTATTGTTATTTTTAGATATTACTTAAATATTACTTACGCTAATTTCCTCAGATGACCGACTTATGGTACCACCATGCTACTTCCAGTTGGTGAAAACTCCCCAAATTTTCGACCATTCCATCATTAAGGACATTAATACAGTATTGGCTACATGGCAATAAAGTTTCCGATTGTAGTTATTTCATGATCAGTGTGTAAGGTGGCTGTAGATATTTGCGAAACCACGGAAAGTGCGCAATTTTCCATATCACCATGATATAATAATGAGTGTTTCCAGTCAGCCGATTCGTATCGGGTGCAGCAGTTGACCTCGTATTCTTGATTCATGAACTGATCATTTCTGTATTATCTGATAGATTCAACTAGGGTTATATTTGTGTAACCTGACTTGTCCATAATAAGATTATTAACAAGTCATGTATACTAAGATCTCCCAATCAGAACAGAAATAGCCTAATTACAGAAGATTTAATATGTTATTTATGTTTTTCGTTTATAAACTGTATGTATAAAATCGTCCATTATAATGAATTAAATGAGCGAAAAAGGTTGGTTGTAATATTCTATGAAGTATTTTTTTCGGTTGGCTTGCTCTCTCCTAACTCCGCAATTCTGATGTCATGTGATTCGATATAATAAACGTATTAGGCCTAGGCTATATACCGTACCTATTTCTATGACGTTAAAATGCTCATAGTTCATTACAAGTTTATTTAGTGATTGATGACGGTTGGTATTTTTTGTTTATTTTTAATCCTTAGTCTTATGACGGAATCACCACGATGGTTGCTGAGCAAGAAGAAAGCTACCGAGGCAGAGAGAGTTATAAAGAAAATAGCTGCAGTAAACAAGAGAACACCTCCCGAGAACTTAATGTCTATAATTAAAACGGAGGTAAGAACTGGCAAATCTACTACATTTACGAAGTTAATACAGCAATAAATAAAACAGGAACGAGCATAACTCGTATAAGCTGGTCCCAGATAAAGATGGTCTAAAGGGTTGTAGAGTCTGGGGAGCAGTTGTCATCTCTACCAGGTGATACCTTGACTTTTTTTGAATAATTAGTTCAATGAATTTCAAAACTGCCCCCTCCACCCTAACTTAATATCACAATTAACATTAACGCTGAACCCTGCACTCACTTCCTTTGCATGCTTCCTCTTCACCCCGCACCCTTATCCCTCCCCCTACCCGCAACCTCGTGATCCCCCTTACCCGCCACCCCTTGACCCGCATTATGTCCGCCCTGGCGTTCTATCAGTTCGATTAGTTCGCGTTTCATTTAAGTCTGCTCTTGCGTCCCAACAGTAACTATATTTGGCTCAACCAAATTCAACTGCTATCTCTCTATTGAGGCCAGGCTGCATAGATTTCGTGATTGATAGAATTGATGTAGAATTGATTTTTCCTGCCAGTGTGAACATTCACAAGTTATTGAAACAGGTCACATTTACCACCACTCATTACACACAATCAGCAGTAGCAACACTAGGTATGGTCGACTTGTCGAAGGTCGACTTGTCGAAGGTAGAAGTGTCGGACCTGAAGTGGGCGGACGGACAGACGTACAAAGAGGACTATATGCTTGTTTCCTTCAAGACCAGCAAAATACCAACACTCTGGGAGTGCATACATATACATGTACACCGACTGACACCATTATAGGTGAGAGCACATATGATACTCTGCCTCTGCATATCTGAGAGCGTTAATGGTCAAGTGGTCATGGTGTAGGACTTCTGTGAAGAACATCTGTCCCCTCCCAGGATAGTAACCTTCGTATCCATGTCTCCACCACTCAATAATTACGCATTGTATTAATGCTAACTTCATGCCTGGTGACTTGCTCCCAGACTACACTCCTGTTTGGCGTCTCCGTATTCACTAGCGGGCGGGAACATGACCTCTCTCCAGCATCGACTTGTGTGTCCTCGTTGTACACCTCAAGTTGCAACAACATGGCCACACCCAAACATTGTCCATGCAAAGATGCAGTACACACAGTACACTCACCTCCTTATTATTACTTAAGATCTGGGAAGGAAGTGCATGAACGGTTTTCACTTCGTCAAAGGCTGCCTTTAAAACACACCCACAAAAAACGAATACCAAAACTGGAACAATCAGAAAGACACTGGTGTGTGAAGTTGAAAACCACTAATGCACGCCAACTGATCCCAAAACAGTGTGCTCCCCAATAACAAAGAATTAAGGAATGCTGCCCTGGAGCAGAGAGGATTATCACTATTTACCCTGTACATTATACAATGCTGGAACTATCCAGCACCCGGTATAATGAACAAGCATAAGAAGTCGTCTATTGTGACAGTAGATACGGTCAACATGTGGTGTCAAAAAATGTGAAGGTCATTTGGAGGTCATCAGGGGTCACTTGAGGTCAAATTACTAATGATTGTTGGATTTCCATAACACTTTGTAGATATAGTCAACATATGGTGTCCACAAATTTGAAGATCATTTGGAGGTCATCAGGGGTCATTTGAGGTCAAACTACAAACGATTGTTGGATTTCCATGAAACTTGGTGTATCATTTCTCTTGATTATTTCGCCTAACGCATTCGACATCTGTCCCCTCACAGGATGGTAACCTTCGACCTCACCATTCCTGGTGGGTATTCATTACCTCTGTCAAATTCTTGTACCCTCCCCCAACTTTGTGGTCTTTGACTTTACCCCTCCCATTCTCCCTGATTTCACTCTGGGTGCTTACTTAACACTACTATCAAAATTGATGATAATCCAACCAATGGTTCTTGAGATACCATGGGTATGAAAAATAGCCAATTTGACTTCTTCTGAACTTCGTGACCATTGACCCAACACTTACCAAAATTTCCTAGAAACAGCAGTGTCAGATACCTAACATGTCTACCAAATTTAGTTCAATTCTATCCAGTAGTCATCGTTTTCGTGGTGACATACACAAACACATACACGCACACCAACACACACACACACATACACACACTCACACACTCGCGTACATAAAGTACTCCGACTCCGTCGGTGTAAAACTGTAGGTAATTAGGGGATAATGTCCGGAATGCATAGTGTCGTACCATCGTTGCAGTATGAGACTGGGAATGGGATGACGTCATGCCTAGAACGGGATGACGTCGGATTCGGTTTTCTTTCAGCATCAAATGTCCAAGTCACCTGGTCATTTTCACCATTCATGAACTCCTCCTTTAATATCCGAATATATCTCAAAACGTCACATTTATGATGATTTAGGGATACCACAACAGGAAATGTTAAAACGCACTTATCATCAGATTACAATGTCAAACACCCAGTCTCATGATGTGTTCCGATTCGCAGGGAGCGGCCACCTGTTGTCTGGGTTTTGTACAAGAACGTTGCTAGGTCCACTGCTTTTCGTGTGGTTTGTCGACAACCACCCTGCAATGTATGTTGTAGGTTGTTTAATCTGGAGTGGATCCAGGATTTTTGTTTGGGGGTACACTGTACTTTGACTGACCTGGGGTATGTGTCTAAGGGGAGGTGTGTCCCCCTTGAGAAATGTGTGCATATGTAAGGAGGCCTAGGTGCAAAATGGTGCTATCTTTTGCAAGTTTTCAACTAATTATGTTTGGGAATGTTGTTAAAAATGTACGTATTGACAATTTTGAGGGGAGCATTTCCACCCCCACCCCCTCCCCCACCCAGTTCCGCCTAAGGTTTTCTATAATATTGTAATGTGTATTTCCAACAATGGCCACTGTGAGTCTCCGACAAAGTTCATTAGCTAATTTGGGGATTATTATTTTGTAGTGATTTGAAATGCGAGCTCGGAAGCACAAGCCAGGGATACAGTTTAGTGATTCTCATTCTGGATTTGTGTGTAAGGTGTTTCCTATGGAGTGAAAGGTTTATGGATGTTGGTTGTAGGGCGTGGGAGTTCGAGGACACTTGCGGGACACTGCAGGAGGTCTGGTTGACGTGTACGGCCCGTTTGCCAACCTGGGGGTCGCGTTTAGTTACGCTATGGGTGGAGTTGGTTTTCTATGGGGCCGTAGTGAAGGTATAATTTTTGAGGGGGTGTGAAGATGTTGATTTGCCGACAAATCTGTCAATAGTTATCGATCTGTGTCCTGGGGAGGGGGTCTAAGGTGAGGGGGCACCTTTATGAACATTTTGAATATTTTAGTGTCCTTAGAGGCAATCTGGTGCTATATTTTCCATCATTTGAGGTCAATTTGTATGTAGCTTCTGCTTGTGAAGTTGGGATTGGTTAACAACCAACAATTAGTAGCAGACAAAGCTAGGAAGTCAATTAAATGCCGACAGTGACCAGAAAGCTTTTGAAACTAGTTATTTTAAGGCCAAATCACGTCATTTTCAATGGAAAAACGAAGACGCCCGGCGTAATACGGAATTTCCCTGTTACAACTTTCCCCGCCGTGTTAACTTCCCCTTCCCCCAGCACTCCCTTTTCCCTCTGAAATGCCGACAGCCTTTGCCACAGCGGCCACATGATCAATTTACCGAGGGGTCATCAATTTGCCAACGTCGATCACATAATTGGGGGTGCGCTACGGTCCTGGTTTTCTGGTGGGTTCACCGTCGCTAATGTTCCTTGGTCCTGTTATTTGGCCTAAAACACTGTCCATTTTATTTTATGCGTTTGTAATATTTTGTGTTCCCCTGTTTACCATCTGACCCGAGTTCGGCCTGCAGCTGACCCCTGTTAACACACACCACCCACCCCTCTCGCTGGGTGTTAAGATACTTGTGTAGAGTTTAAAAGTTACGTTTTCCACATGTATTTTCAGACCGATTGTTCGCAGTCTACCCAGAAGGAGGCGTCTTTCCTGGACATATTGCGTCATCGAGTAATCCGTTTTTATACATTTAACCTAATGTATAACTGGTAAATATATACACTAACTAAAGTTGTTGTTGCAGTTACCGCATCTTTTAAACTATTCTAGCACTAGAAGTGTGGTTGTTACTTCAGGAATGTTGTGCCTAGTAAGTTGTGTTGATACTTTAGGAACGTTGTGCCTAGTAGCCTACATTTTCTAGTGCAAAACGACATGAGACATGACCGTGTATTTAGCTGAGAAGCCACGATTATTCCCAAAATATCCAAGTTACCAAATTATTTAAATTACTTCAAAATACCCGACCATGATTTGAACTCCGGGTTACAAAGCCGATTCTCTTTTTTTCCTTTCACTGAAAGATGAAACCATTGACTTACCCATTTGCAAAATATATAAGTTTCCGGTATTACATAACAATTATGGAAGAAAACTTCTACAATAACATTTTACAATATATGCTTTTGAAGCATTTGTAATGTTGTGGATTAATTTAATTCAAATGATTACATTACGACCGAATAACTTCAGGCTCTAGTGTGCGACAAGGATAGTTACCGCTAAATGGAAAAAGTATAAATATCTAAATCAGCAATTGATTGTGGGTGGATTGATGAAATGGAATCATCCTCTGTTGAACATGGTAAGGTATAAATTCGTCATTATATGGCTGGAGAACTACACCGTCCAGCGGAACTAAGTTGTAGACTTTGTAGAGACTTATTCTTTAAAGTGAACGTTATAATAAATTTTAATCTCTGTTTGAGAGTATTGTGAAAGAAATTACAAATATGCGTATTGTGGCCGTCGAATAGACGGCAAACACGGCACTTCCAGATTGCACACTTATAAATATTCACAAGAAAATCTACTAAAATATCTTTACGTTTGTGGTATAAAAGGTATAGTCCAATTAAGTCACAATTCTCTAGTTGTTATAATCATGAAATGATGGATACTGCTCAGTTTACTAATTACTGACATTAATAAACAAGTTAATGACAGACTCATTCGATATAGAACAAACGGTGCATGAAGGAGAGTGCATCATTTTGAATTTGAATAAACTTTCATTAGTGTATAAAATAATAACAAAATTTTGTCAAATGTTGATTTCGATCTCAGCATCATGTGATGTCCTTGGGACTCCATAAACATTGATCCATCTATTATCAACATATAAGTTGGTCAAGATATCTTTCCAATAAATTCACCAAGATTTTTACGAAACAAAATAGTTGCCTCTCTACATGTTAATTTATTTGCGTCAATTAAATTATAACTGCACAGGTATACATAAAGCCCTGCAATACTCGAGAAAAAAGAACGTGATATCGCTTCTGGTTGAGCTCTAAGCCGATGCTCTAAACATTTGACCAGGCAGTCGATTGGTTATTTCTCACGGTGTTTCTGTATTATGTTTGTACAAGTTTGAGTTTTATATACTATGGCCTATCGCTTGATCCGTCGAGCCTCGGCATCATTGCTCACGAGTCCGTGTTATAGGTTTGTGCAGAGTTTTGTATACTATGGTATATCGCTGGGTACTGAGAGCCTCGGCGTTAATGTTCACGTTGTTTTCCTTCCTATAGGTTTGTACAGAGTTTTGTATACTACGGTCTATCGCTGGGTGCGTCGAGCGTTGGTGTTATTGCTCACGTTGCTTCCGTTTCTATAGGTTTTGTACATAGTTTTGTATACTATGGCCTATCGTCTGGTATTACCTCGAGCCTTGGTGCTAATGCTCACGCTGTTTCCGTTTATATAGGTATGTACAGAGTTGTGTATACTGTGGCCTATCGCTTGATACCTCGTGCCCTAACGTTATATTACTCACTTTGTTTCCGTTTCTATAGGTTTATATGGAGTTTTATATACTGTGGCCTATCGCTGGGTATGTCGTGCCTTGGTGTTAATGCTCACGTTGTTTCCGTTAATACAGGTTTGTACGGAGTTTTGTATACTATGGCCTATCGCTGAGTATATCGAGTCTTGGTGTTAATGATCACGTTGTTCTTGTTTATATAGGTTTGTACACAATTTAGTATACTATTGCCTATCGCTGGGTATATCGAGACTTGGCGTTAATGCTCACGTTGATTCGGTTTCCTGATTTATATAGGTTTGTACAAAGCTTGCTATTACCTATATCGCTGGGTACGCCGAGCCTTGGCGTTAATGGTCACGCTGTTTTCGTTTCCATAGGTTTATACAGAGTTTTATATACTGTGGCCTATCGCTGGGGACATCGAGTCTTGGTGTTAATGCTCACGTTGTTTCCGTTTGTATAGGTTTGTACAGAGTTTTGTTTACTACGGCCTATCGCAGGGTATACGTCGAGCCTTGGTGTTAATGCTCACGTTGTTTCCGTTCCATATAGGTTTGTACAGAGTTTTGTATACTATGGCCTATCGCTGGGTACGTCGAGCCTTGGTGTCAATCCTTACGTTGCATTCTGTATATCTGGTGCTGTAGAGATGCCCGCATATGTCTGCAGTATATTCACCATGAAGTACTTGGGGAGGAAAGTGTCTACAGCCGGTCTCCTCATTATTGCCGGATTTGCGTGCCTTACGACGACATTTGTTCGTAAGTATTTGATGATATGGTACTGTGCAACAATCGTAGATTGGAAGGGGCAGTAGGTAGGCCTACGATTTGAATATAATATGTTGATGAGGACCACACACCCTGCCAGTTTTGCTGGATATGTTGTTTTCTTCCACTTAGTTACAGAATCTCTTTTCACGAAAGACTATGTGAATTACCGTATTAATGCAGTTAGTGAATTGAATATTTGAATTTAATTGAATAAAGAAATTTATTAATATGAATTTGATAGTATGAGTAATAATCGAATAAATGATTTGATAAGGTAAATTACTAAATAATCATATCGAATTATTCAGTTAACTAGTCCAATAAATAATATATGGCTCTGAAGCATGCTCATACTGTCTGTTAACGTTGGGTTCTAAAACTAATATCCGGCATTTCATATAGCCGGCGCCTTCCACCAATTAACCCTTTAGACCATGCCTTGGTCGCATGTGACCCTACCTTCCCTCTGGCCTCGCATAGCTCGAAACTGTCAGCAGGAGCCGTGAATTTCGAGCAGGGGGATGCAGGGGCACTGGGGCGTGACGTCCGGGCTGTTGCGAGCAGAAGGGGCGGACTTAAGCCTCCTCTCGGCCATTGTCGTGCGAATTCCACCCTGCCTAATGACAGCCGTGGGTTCAAGGATTAAGGTATCAAATCGCTTTACAGTAAGTACTCTGGTCATTGGATACATGTCGAACCCGCATAAGTATGCACTTTCCTGGCTGTTCGCCCCGACACCCCATACGGTGTGTCACCACATCGTGTCCCCCGTGGGATATCCCACTGTGGAGCAGCTACGATAGAGCGCTGACTGTAGTCACAAGTTATCCTCTCAGGTACCCATTTCCTCCTGGGTGGAGAGAAGCAGGGAGGATAAAGTGTCTTGCCAAAGGACACTACGTGGCAGTCCGGCCAGGGTTCGAACCCTCAATCCCTGGATCACGAGACTCGCCATAACCACTAGGCCCGGT
Organism: Psolus chitonoides; assembly: GCA_027564615.1. NCBI lineage: Eukaryota > Metazoa > Echinodermata > Holothuroidea > Dendrochirotida > Psolidae > Psolus > Psolus chitonoides. The sequence goes on from JAODUJ010204570.1 coordinate 10,365, forward strand.
GTTTCAACTTTCAATGGAATTACCCGAAATTCGGGAAATTTGATCAATTTCGGGAAATGTGTTGGGAATGACAAAATTTAATAATACATAGAAAAACACCTAACGTCTTTGATAATGATAATAATGTGGTCACAGACACTAAAATGGCACCCGATGTCCATAGCCTCCAACAGTCACTACTGATAAAAGTGTTTAATTCCTAACACATGTGAAATCACACATCA
>JAODUJ010204681.1:0-10588 GCA_027564615.1 Psolus chitonoides
TCTAGACCTACTATATCATGAGCGTGGATCCTTCACCGTAAGTGGGGGGGGGGGGTGGACTTTTTCAAAAGCATAGATTTCTTTAGTTAATGCTCTGCACAATGGGCGTGGAGTCCAGGGGCAGGGCCCCTGGAAGCTAAGCAAATTAGAAGGCTTTAAATGCTCCAGATGGCCTAATTTATGTTTCCGATCGACCAAGATTTCAGGCATTGTATTAAATTTTTACCCCAAAACATTTCATCAACAAATCTTAGTATAAACATCCATGGTTTAGAATATGAAATATTTATATTTTTTATAAAATTTGGTATTATCACCCAACTTAGCTGTTCAGATATCGTAATTTGATGATAGTAACAAGTAAGAACCGTGTATAGCCATGTACGTTACGTTCTCTGCATTGAAGTTTATATAGGCAAAAGTTTTCATTATGCCTCAAGTGCCTTGCAAATTGCAATTCATTTGAAACATGCGTCTCGCATCTGGGTTGTTGTTGATGAACTTTTCAGCACACAGTTTAGAATCTATGTTAAGGCCCACCCCTATTTTGTCCAAAAAAGTGAGGGGGACTTTGGGGTGGTATCCCCCTTCCAAAAGTGGAGGGGACGCGTCCCCCCGTCCCCCATGATCCACGCCCATGTTCTATATTAGTTATAGGGTCTAACTTAGGCCCAAGGTTTGCACACATTTTGTGAACTGATTCCAAGCGTTGAGATAGGACTGGGGTTTGGGAGGAATTATAGAATACCATGTATGGTCAATTCCGGAAGACCACTTTTAAAATATCATGTGGGGCAATTGACAATATTGCTGTCATTGCCATAGGGATCGTCTTGACCAACTAACTTAGGGTTTATTTTGAGAACGAAAATACACGTCTCAAAGTATCATTTGGAGTAATGAATCCGTAGTTGGTTGCCTAGTTGACTCACTTATTTTAGGAATGACAAAAGCCTACACACAAAATATGAGAAACCAAGAGTGCATGGAGTATGAACCCTGCTCTGAGTGGACCATATGACGTCATCACACTTATTTTGAGAAAGATTATACCCACTAAGGGACCGGGACCCCATCCTGAGCGGAGGCGCGGTCTGCAGTCGCGGTGAGAAGAGCATGTGACTATGACGTCATCACCATTGGTGTATAAGCACATTCGGAAGGATGGGAGGACGGGCATCACCTACATGCACCACCCATCCCCTCTCCCTTCACACCTTTGGGTACGCTAGTGATTGTTTTGCTACATGGGTTGTGAGTTGTGACTCTTGACCCAAACATCACCCTGAGCAGTGGCCCTACGAATAGCCAAGCTACAATGTTGAAGTTGAAAACTGCATCACGAACTTTAGCGATAGTAAAGGAGGGTGCGGGCAGATCAGACCATATGTATCGACAACCATACAATTTTGCCCAAAAAAACAATGCACAAATAAAAAAATAAAAAATAAAATTAGTGGACAACTGCCCCTGGAGTCATCGCCATTGTAATATTTTTCATGTACAAGAGTTTATGTAAGATTTAGTTTGTTCTTTGATCCGTGGCCGTTTCATAATAGATATGTTCGGGGATAGTGAAAAAAATACAAGATACTATTAAAACACCAGTTTGGTAATTAGCCTGTGGACCATGGCATAATATAGTACACGTGTACCTGTTTTGCGACAGTAACCCAAATAAACGCGTTTCGTGTTTGTCTTTGCGCATCTATGCAATCGGGCTAAATTCGAAGGGACACAAATTGTTTTAACAATTCTGTAGGCTAGTACAATAGTAGGTATGGCCCATGGGATAAATATTTAGGCTAGGCCTATATGGCTATCTGACTTATACGGCCTAATGTTATGCATGTAACAATGACCTGTTACTAGGTTAGTAAATCAACCATGAAGTAACAGCAACTTTATTTCACTACGGAGTAATTATAGGACACCCTGCCTCATCGGAAAATACTCTTTCAAAAATCTTGGATATGGGTTCCTAGGTAAATGGTATTCCCCTTTGTCCATGACGTAGTTTTTGTGAACAACAACACGGCAACCAAAGCTAAGACAACTCACTACGACTACAAATTCATCTCAATATTATTCTATATAAATGTTCAATAAAATAAAACTGGCACATGTATGGACCACTATAAGCTATATTATATTATAAACCAATATAATGACTTAAATCATGCAGGACTTTGAAATTGTTACAGACTTAAATGGGTCTTTAAATCAAAGGTCCTTATCTCTCGCCTCAAATATGCCAAACATCTACAGTAATGGTCAGATCAATTGACGTTGTGTTTGACAGGATTTAGACACACGGGTGTTGAAATGATCTCGTGGATGCGAGAAATGGGTCTCTAAATTAAAGGGCCTTATCTATTGCCCAAATTATGCCAAACAACTACATTACTGGTCAGCTCAATTGAAGTTGTGTATGACAGGAATTAGACTCCCGGGTGTTGAAATTCCCTTGTGGACGAGAGAAATGGGTCTTTACCCTTATCTCTGGTCTCAAATATGCCAAACATCTACAGTGATGGTAAGATCATTTGAAGTTGTGCATAACACTTTGACCAATACAAGATTTAAACATCCAGGTGTTGACAAGAGAAATGGTCTTATCTCTTGCCCAGGGGTTGAAATAAAAGATCGGGGTCCAGAGGCAACTTTGCCAAAATATTGCACCTGGTAAACGTGTTTCTGCTTTGGACCAGGGACAATTTTGAGGGACCAGGGACAATTTTGAGGGGCCCAGGGGCTGCTTAGTTTGTTATCATCACAAATTATGTATTGGGAAATTATAGTCGTATTAGAAAACCATGTATAGGCATTTAGCCTTCACTTTATCCTCCTGTTGCATAGGTCTTGCTTACCTGAAATACTACTGGTTGCAACTGCCCCCGCCTATTTCAAGCCCTGCTCTCGCCTCAAATATGCTAAACATTTGCAGTAATGGTTAGAACAATTGAAGTTGTGTATGACAGGATTTGGACACCCCTGTGTTGAAATTCTCTTAGTGTATAATTGGCACAATCACAGTGGGCACAATACACATTTTCCATGTACCGCGCGTGCACAAATGCCGATATGGAAAAATATACGTAACCTCTGTATCGAGAGCTTACATGTCTGCGCTCTCATATATTTGAAGTAGTTGTGCTCAAATGGGGATGATAGAACCGTGCGAAAAAAATAGGGTTGGTTATGGCAATGATATATCTGGGGACTTGGTAGTTTACTTATGTTTCGAATGAAATACACTGCATACGGTATGTCTAAAACCAATAGTTACCGTAGGCTTACCTGGACCAACATTATGGACGAACATAAAATAGTGTGTAGCGAGCGGAGCGCGCCGACATTTTCAGTGCGTAAAGCAATCTGTAATCCTTAAAACAAATATAGGTGACCTGTTGGGGCTAACATACATATAATGTACGCAATGTGTCCGCTCGACGAAATGATAAAATATCCCCCTCAGTAAATTTGTGAGAAAACAAATCGGTGTAGGCCTATGTAGGCTACATATGAGGCAGATACCCCACAAAAATGTATGATTGAGCGTGACATTCTCGATCTTTCTAGAAACTCAGCCTCGTTGAACCAACCTTCAGTGGTAATAGGGTTGCCAGTTGTACTACACACCGGCTGCTTTAGCGGTTTATTTGTCTAGCAATTCAAACTCTGATTCCTGCTTTAATTGTAAATCATAGTAATCCTTGTTTATATTGAGAAATTTATCCTTGGAGGTCCCGCATTAAAATAAATTGATGGATTCAGTTGTATTACAATACCACACTGTTCTCAATCATTTTAACTGCACATGAAACAAATCTTCAGACAGCACAGAAATCATTCCCTTCTATTTAAATTTAAAATTATAAAAAAATCTCACTTTTTACATTTTGCAATCCCTGGAACCTTGTAAAACCATCAGCAAGCAGATGATTGATGTTCATTTATCTGAAAGGTCACAGGTGATTATATTTTCACTAGCAAGTGTACAGCAGCCTAGCCAGTAGAGCACTTTGACCGACTTTTGGCTTTCCAATAAATAAATAAATATGAGGCAATGAAGAAATACCAGAGCAAGTTTTGTCCCTTGCGGTTTATTTGCTTGCAGGGAAATCTGATATCAAAAGCATAGTATGATACCAGACAGGTGTGTGGTGATATGGAGAGAAAGTAGTTCGGTTGGCCTGTGGGATAATGAAACTGTCAATCAAAGGGACTGATGGGTTTTCAAAGTTTTGGAGGGCTATAACCGTAATGAGTCAAAACAGGATGGAGCACCGGAGACGCTGAGACTTCTTTTCACTGTTTTATGGACGGAAATTATTAGGCATATGTTTGTAGCTCCGAGGCCTCATAGTGTATTTTTTATCGTTTGGACGGAGATGGCGGTGACCTCTTTTTTCTTTAGTTTTGTGATTCGTATGTATTCGTTTGGTGTTCTAAAAACAAATATGTTTTGTCTGTTTTGTGTATTTTTTCTTTCTTTTATAAAAAAATCTCATGACAGTTATTTCACATTATTGCATCAATGCAGGTCACTTGTTTCATTTTTCATTTCACTTCTATTATTATGTTAGCTGAGGTTACATTTTCGTCCTTGACTTGCCGAGGACTCCGAGATATTATTAAAAGAAATATGTTTTTGATTTTTTGAAGGGTAGGTCTATTCATAATCATATTTACTGCCTCCAAGACGTGCATTGGGACGATGGTTGAGTGGATGCAATCAAGGCTGAATGGGGATCGGATTGTTTCATTTCTGCTGGAACCAGGAATTCCAGGGGGTGACCATTCTTATGAATAGTAAATTTGATTTTGAGGTAAATTTTGTGATGTTGATGAAAATTTTATTATTATTGAGTTGGAGATTGGCCAGTATACAATCATTTTAGTTACAATTTATGGCCCAAATGCTGACTCCCCATCCTTTTTTCATAACATCAGGAGGATTATTGAGGATTCAGATGCCATGCATTGTATTATTGTCGGGGATTGGAACTTAATCCCTAATCCGGATGTAGATGCCTTCAACTATTCACACGTGAATAATCCAAAAGCCAGACAGGTTAAACTTTGATTAGTTCTTCACCCAACCGACATTAAGTTCACTTGGCGCCAAAAAACGCCTCTCAAACAAAGTCGTTTAGTGTTTTTCCGAGTTCCCTCTGGGTTGTTAAATACAGTAATGTCCTCTACAATTTCCCATTCTATGATTAATATAAGTTTCAAGTTGAATTATGTGATAACCGGTAGAGGCTACTGGAAATTCAATAATTCACTATTAAGTGACGATTGTTATGTGAAGATGATAAATCATATTTTTGATGATATTGTTTCGGATTATTTGTGTTTTCCATATATTCGAGACATTTTCGAAACTCTTCTTATGAATATTCGTGGTAAAACTATATCATACTCGTCTTTCATTAGAAAATCTCCGAATGAGAGAGAAATATTTTTATAGGGTGAAATTCAGCGTTTGGAAGAACATTGCGCAAACTTTTTTATGCTGAGAGACTATTGATACTTTAAACGCGAACTTGAATGTATTAGGTAAAAGAAGCTTTAATGGTAATCTGATTAGGTCACGTGCTCAGTGGATCGAGGATGGTAAAAAGCCGTCATAAGTTTTTTCTCAATTTAGAGAAAAGGAATAGTGTTAATAAAATTTGACTAGCGAAGATGGCAATGAAATTTTTGATCATGATCATATTCACCAGGAAGTATTTGGTTTTTAATAAAAAATTATATAGTTCTCATGACTTCCTCTTAACCGTTATCATGCGGGAGGCGGGGCATCCCGCTCAGGGCCTTTAGAGCAGGAAACAGGTGTCAGACAGTGCCATTGTTCGTACATTCCAGTAGTTACGTAACAGTGGCACCCGCCTGAGGCACTGCAAACGGTCCAGCAACTCGGGTTGCTGGGCAGCTTCCAGTACCGCATGAACTAGTAAAGTCGCGTCCGCTGAGTTCGGAACGCTCAGCATGATAAGGGTTAATGTGAAGGCTAATGCCTGTATGCTTTTTCTGATATGATCACAAATTTTCAATACACATTTTGTTATGATAAGAATTAATTAGCCCCTGGGTCATGCAAAATAGCCCCTGGCTCTTAATAAATCCTATGAACCAGGGGCTACTTTTTAAAATACCCCCTGGGTTTGACTTCCTAATATCTCAAACACTGCTCTGTAGTGCCAAGCAGTCAATCCAATACACTACGCTATCACTTTCAAATTTTAGATTAAACTTCTGGATGGCATTCTCTAGTCAAGTGTAGATGCTGTCTATAACATTATAGCCTTAAAATAGTAATATAATAATATCTATTTATAAAATAAATTTTGCTATCAGATTACAAATTGCTTCATTTTAGTGAATAATATACAGTGCAGTCAATATTTATGAGTTCGAATGACTTTCTCTCAAAAGAGTATTGATATGCCACATTGCACTATATATAGGTACAGTAATAAATTTGAAAAAGCGTTTTTGCCAGATAAAACTTGATATCTCCAGATTAATTTCCTCAAACAACACATTCATGAAATATGACATAACAACAATTCATTCAGCCAGATAAACTAATAATAATAGATGTAATTTCATGAAAATTCCAATTTGTATATATATATATATAAATTCAGACGGCAAACTGCAATTTCAGATTTTGAAATCAGATCAATGGAATGATCATCCAAAATACTAAATTATTTACACAATAACCGCTATTATTATGTACAAATTTGGCACATAAATCGTTCCTAGAGATATCCTTCACCCACAAACTAGAGTTCCTTTGTACAGAGAGTTGCTACAACTAAGATTTGGATGTTATATTGTTTCCAACTTGTAAGGCGCGCATTGCAGTACAGTATATGCGCAACACACAAAGAGTGTGTCACATCAATGAGAGCTAACATGGACAGGAGTGACGTCACAATTCATGTCTGTACCGATGAAAACAAGCCACGACAAGCCTTGAGAATGCCAAAAACTGTGAAGCGATTGGCTGCTTGGTCTACAAATGTTTTTTAGGCAATTTCTGCTACCCTAAGCAATATATTCAACTATTTTTGGACATTATCGTAGAAACTTACAAGTGGGACAAGGCGTGCATCCGGGAACTTCATGATTTGAACTTACGCAGTAAGAAAAAGCAAGCGCATGCCTATACACAGAGTGTGAAGCGTGTACTACATCGTCACATACACCGTTTTTCTCCCGGCGCATGATGTCATAATCGTACATGCACACAGACGTGAACGACGATGTTGGATACAAATGGCTCCTTGTATTATTGGATGCGTCATGTCGCAACTCTCCCTATAAAGGGACAAATCCCATGAGGGTGCCCCCACTGTCACCATTACTTCATAATCTAGCTCCACTACCATCACCATGTAACCCTCTATCTATGGAGGGAGAATAAGGGGGTTCAGCAGGGGTGGCACTGGGATTTCCTCATCAGTTTCCTGACAGGGGAGCCAGGCGAGTGCATGATCCCATACAGACTGAATCATAACTTATCAATCCCTTAACTAAACTCTCATACTTTAGCAACTTTCCCAAATGCTGAGAGAGGTGGTAGCAACCTGTCCATAACCACTGTAGAACAGCAGTGCCAAAACACATTCAATGAACCTTATCACCACAAAGTCAATTGCTTCCCACTACAATGAAACTAGACATCGCAAGACCATCAACAACAGCAATACAGCTTTTGATGAGAAAGTCTCCGGGCACAAGAGGAATTTGAACACTGGCCCCTGTAGTGCAAGCGGTAACTCCATCCACTGCGTCACACTGCCACACTAAGTAGTTTACATAACAGTTGTCACGGTTCAGCGCCTCTGGCACACTCCTGCTCGAATAACATGGTAAGCAGAGCGGTAACGAGCCATGAGTGAGCTACTAACGATGTGTCTGCTGGCTTGCCAGGTGCAAAATTTGCAGCTCCCATAAATAAAGGGTTATGAGCTAGCTACAGCAATGGCCTTGGTTCAACAATTAAGCATAATGTTTTATTAGTGCATCATAATCATACTAGGCCTAATAGTACTGTACTGAGCAGTGTTTCCACATTTTCGAAACCAATTTCCTGAAACTTGTATTAAAATTTCCCGAAATCACGTGAAATCAGATGACCGTTTCCCGAAATAGATATATTAGGTTGTTGTGAGCAATCCGCGCTTATTTTCTTTCCATGAAAACTGTCAACTATTTTACTGTTGTTTATGTAGCTAACTTTGTGAATTTACATTCATTTGCTTGATCTCAGCCGGCATGGCATTCCCCGAAATTTCACAAAATTTTGTCATTTCCCGAAATAGTCAGAATTTCCAGAATTTCAGGTAACTTCCTTGAAAATGGGAACATTGGTACTAAGCTTTCCTTGATCATGCAGTTGAGCAAAAATTATCAAAAATGAAATTTTCAAACCTAATAGCAGAAGTTTTTTGCACAATCCATACACAGATAAGTTAAAAAAATGTTTAAAATCTAAAACCTGCCTAAAATCAATGAAAGGGCAATGGCTACACCTTTCCAGAAATGAATAGCAGTTTTTGGTTTGATAGTCAAACACTGTTGACAAAATAGGACTATAGCCAAAATAATTTCCCAAATTTAAAACCTGCCTAAAATCTGAAAAGTTATATTAAGTGCAATTGCTACAACATTTTCCAAAACTGGATAGCATTTTTTGTTTAGGTTTTGGACAAAAACCATGGACATAAGTAAAATTTTGACAAAATGTCTACAATCTTAGGAGTATGTAGCAGATTGAACTGACCAAATTGGGCCCTGTTGGTTTGGACAAGCACCATGCACAAAAATTTGACAAAAAATGTCCAATATCTTAAATAAATTGATTTCTGTACACTGAATATAAGTCATCCAGGACGAATATTGTAGCAGATCCTGATGACCAGATTGAGCCTGATCGGTAGGCTGACATGTGAATACTTGCTCTAAATGGTCAATCTACAGACCATGGCTGCTCCCTTCCATCTCTCCTATACTCAGAACTTGATGATGATTCACCTGCGGAAAATGGAAATGGTTTGTTGAATAGAAATCGAACATGTATATGGATGTCTGTCTGCAGCTCTGCATGTATGTTCACCTATGAACATAGTACATGTGTACATATACTTACTTAGGTAGGCATGCATTCCAGACTTTCCAAAATTGCAGAAAAGTGTAAAGGCCGTCATGGGGGTAGCCCGCCAGGCGGACTCGATTTACTGTTGCCCCGGTTACATACGTAGGATAAATCTAAGAATATGGTACATGTTCGAACCTGCTCGAAGGCTATTGTGAGGGCAGAGTGTAAGGAGATGTGTCCTATCTCCTTTGAGAATTTTTTCGAATAATTATCTAAATTAAGGGTTCTTGGATATATAATGGTGCAGTATTTTGCAATTATTTAAGTAAATTTGGGGCCGATGCGCACTGTTCAACAAGAATATCTTTTATTGGCTATCCGATTATAATAGATCGATTGTTGATAATCCTTTTAACAATAAACCCTAACCTCTAATCCTAACCCTAATGGCCAATCGAAAAATTCCTTGTTAACAAGTGGGCTTCAGCTGTAAATTTGTATCACGGCTGTTCATTTTTCTCAAGTTTCCTGAGGGACCACAGAAATGTGTGTGATGAATCCTGGGTGGCGTCTGAGGAGCCCGGACTGCATGTGTCACAAGCCTAATGCATGTGTGTTATATGTCTGGTATCCTGAGGCATCAGGTCGAATTGTTCTGAAGACAAGCTGAAGCTAGTGAATGACTGGCTAACTGGTCCCGTTACCATGAACGTCGTTAGCAGGGTTATAACTACCCTGGTTGAAACTAGTCCGGTGTAACCATCACAGGCTCTGGGCGACCGGGACTGGGTGTAACATTAGGCCATTCCGAATTTCTGAGCAGTTTGCACCTAATACCTTCTATTTTAACTCACTATAAACTATGGCCAGTATCATTGGCCACATGGCTATTTTTACTCTCATAACAATGAAATATATAGTCAAGTTGTAGGTCTTGGTCAAAGAATAGAATTTTTATAATTTAGTTGAGACAGGCACACTCATGTGATATTCCTTTGTGATACACGTCCCTGGAATAAGTGAGAAATACACCCTAAAAAACACTTATTAAAAACTCCAATTTAATTGGTATTGTTTGCAAAAAAAAAGTTACCCCCACCACAGCCTTGCCCCTGGATCCCTCCAGGGGCCCTTCAGTGGACCCCACAACTCGCTACCACTCTGATCCATTAGGATATCACGGGTGACGTTGTATATACCTGTCTCTCTACAAAAGTCTCTGTTCTCAAAATGGCAAACTACATTCCTATATCCAAGGAGCATATACCAACAAATGACAAATGTCCAAGGGTAAGAAAACTGGAAGAAGTCAGGCAGGAGGGTTGCAGTGATCAACAAGTACAAATTTCCAAGGCCTGATAACTATGACAGCAGTGAGGTCCTGGATTGCCACCATTCTGCAAACCAAGTTTCATTGAATTTCTTTATTTTTTCAGATCAGGGCTTCAAAGCGCCCCTACTATCATC
>JAODUJ010204792.1:0-10588 GCA_027564615.1 Psolus chitonoides
TAAGCGAAATTGGTGCAGAGGCTGGCTAAGGCTGATTGGTGTCGGTCGGTGTAGGTATATGCACTCTCTGAGTGCTGTTTTTTCAATTTGAAAAGAAATTGACTTGTCTATTTTGTATTCCATTATATGCTCAACACGTTTGTTTCACAGAACATGTAACTCTGGTTGAAAAAGCTAAGAGTGCATCATTTCTATTAACCCTTATCATGCTGAGCGTTCCGAACTCAGCAGACACGTCTTTACTAGTTCACGCGGTACTCGGAGCTGCGCAGCTACCGGAGTTGCTCGACCATGTGAAGTGCCTCGGGCGGGTGCCACTGTTTTCTGCTTTGAAGGCCCTGGGCGGGATGCCCTGCCTCCCACATGATAACAGTTAACAGGGAACTGCCATTTTGTTACAAATTTGTAAACCCTTACAAGACTTGCGTCATACCAGATTGGTTTATGGAGGCGGTCGGATACAAGTCATCCATACATAAGCACACACAAAATTTCCCTCCAGCTGCATGGGCGTTTCACTGCAATAATGCTGTATATGCCAGAGCATGAGACATGACACATGAGATGTACACATGCGCAGTTATCCGACCATGAGAAATGTTTGAATTTGAAACACGCGCTCACTTTGGTACACTGATTGTTCATGTGTTTCATGCTGATGCTACGCTTTATTGTTTTTGTTGCGCCGAGTTTCATGAATGCGCTGCCATTAACTTACTGTATAATAACAGGGTGCATCAAATTTGAGCATGCACGCAGAGGGAATTTTTAGTGTGTAAACTAAGAATGAAGTGCACACAATTTAATTGGCAGTTTTGCGCTCTTCAACCTCATAAACATCCCTAATTGTGATGCCACCTTTGCTTTTATAACTGAGAATAAAACAGAATATGATGTTTCTTACCCACCAATTATAAAGAAATACATAAGTATTGTGGGTAAGAAACATCATAGTTTGTAACAAAATGATGCCCCCTGCTCTTGAGTTTCAAATATGCATAACTTGGTAAGGAAACAATATTTTTAGATGAAATTGTTTGTAGTTGTTGTGTAGCATATTCTTCTGCTTTATTTTCCCCTTTAAGTGATTTCATCAGAAAATAAATCAATTGACAAATTAGTGCATATTGTTCTGGAAGATGATAAGTTCAAACTGCAATATTTCCGTCATTAGTTTCCTGATTTTATAGACTTACTACAAGTTCGCTAAGCTCAGTGATATCGCCCCAGATTTTGTCTTTGCCCTCTTCTAAAACTCAAAGTAGTACTATGCATTAAATAAGAGGCAGATAGTTTACTTATGAACAATCCATTTAAGCTGCACCTGTACATTGGCTCCCTCCTATTCCTGAGGGCATAAAACCTATTCCCTGGCCTCATTTATACTCTTTACTGCCATTGGTAAATGATTACTGCAAATCTGGCAGTTCATGTACTTATCCAATAAATCAGGGAACAATTACGATTTCAAAAGATTATCATTGGAAACTGTAGGTATACAGTAGGGAGCTAAGTTGTTATGATACTTCATTCTGGCATTTAATGAAACATTCTTCTATACTTCCCTGTACCTTTATCTCAATTAATGACTAAATAATCCTAATGAAGCCACATGTTTTGCCGTGTGGCTTTTATTATAGTGTGTACACATTTAGCATGTTCCTATACTGAGCAAGGGTTGCCGGAACTTGACGGCTCATGTAAGGTAATGGGAGGCGACTACAATAAATATACAGTCGCATCCCCAGGAGAAAAAGATTGGGATGCAGGCGATGTGCCATCTTCCATCGACTTCCTCTCAAGGTGGATGATGACCCATGGTTCACAACAACTTCCTCAGCACGAACATGGGAGGCAACGATGCAATGCAACGCACTTGACCCAAAACTGACCCTATACATTTAGCAGCTCATGAAAACATTTCCGTAAGCCACCAAACATGTGTGCGATGGGTTGTCTCCCCTCTTTCATATACCAGTAGTAGCGATCATGTTGATATGCGTCATTCACTCAATTTGGTGATAGAAGTGCTGCGACCTAGCCTGACAATTATTACCTAACCCTTTGGGTCCCATACGATCGTTGACTTAGCACGCCTGTGTAGGCTTGTGAGGGAGCGCTCCATTATTGTCGCCATCCAGCACTCCAGCCCTGTCGCGTATACGCTTGCCTGGGACTCAATGGGTTAAACAATACATCTGACGTCATGACAGGCGTGCCGTGCAGTGACGTCACATTCACGAGCCTGCCCATTGAGTCATGGGCAGCAAACCGTGACCATTGTTCTCTTTCAAGCACGATGCTTCCAGTAGCTACCGTACTCGCCAGTTTCGAGGCCTGTGGGGGGCCTGTAAAAACGTGGTCAGTGCTCACTCTCCCCGTCTGCTGAATTGGCAGTACCAGTGCATACATACTCAACAGGCATCGGTATATTATGTCTCGACACCCCAGGGCACACACCGCCACACATTACCTGGATTATCACGCACACACTGCAGCTCGATTAGCACACACACTGTGCCTCCAATAACCCTTTGGGTCCCACAACAATCGTTGACTTAGCACGTCGAATAGGCTTGTAAGGGAGCCCTCCATTATCGTCGCCATCCAGCACTCCAGACCTGTCGCATATAGGCGTGCCTGGGACTCAATGGGTTTAACTAATTATTGTTGCTGTACTTCACAAACAAAAAAATTGTCCCAACAAATTATTCAGGTTTGACATTTTATCGTGTTTGAAACCTCCAGCTGTTTGAAGTACTAACCAATAGTAACATTGCAACAAATGACATTACCAAACAGTGTCCAAAATAACTTTGTGTAGGGCACATGAGTGACATTGCAGGCCATCTCTACTGTATGTCGGGCCATGTCTACTGTACATTGCAGGCCATGTCTACTGATAACTTTATGTAGGACACATGAGTGACATTGCAGGCCATCTCTACTGTACGTCGGGCCCTGTCTACTGTACGTTGCAGGCCATGGCTACTGATAACTTTATGTAGGACACATGAGTGACATTGCAGGCCATCTCTACTGTACGTCAGGCCATGTCTACTGTACATTGGAGGCCATGTCTACTGTACATTGCAGGCCATCTCTACTGTACGTACATCAAATTAGTTTGAATTCTCTCATCCAGAAATTTGAACTTGGTTTTGAAGACTTTTTGGAATAAAAGGTTTTTTGTACTATAACTGCATGTGTACGATTTACATAACAGCTAGTGCCAGTCTGCCAAAAGTAAAAGACAATTATGTAGGATGAAAATTTATTGGCCTGCTAGCGTTTCCAAAAATCCAGCTTGAAGGGAGCTTGAAAGGGGCTTGCATGGGCTAGATTGTTTTTCTACATGTGGGCACAAGCAGGATCAGGCTCAGAAAATCCTTCCCCTCGAGGTGGCTTAGCTAGGCTCAAGAGTTGTCTCTTTTTGTGCACAAATATCATAGAGCAGTGATAAGAGGTGATTAATGACTTATAACCTCATTTCTTGCTTGCATGCTATGCTAAATTCTATCTATTGTCAATGCATTGCTAACTAGTGCAAAGTTTATAGACTGAAACCATCTCAGGCAACTATCCACAGAACCATTAATTATCACTGTCATCATGGTGGGGCTTGGTGTGGACAGAATTGATAAGGCCTTAGATTGAAACCCACTGATGAGGGAACTGTCTTCATGTGAACACAGTATGAAGGTCCATTTGACTTTCCCACAAGGGAACCACCTAACTTGTTCAATCATGGATAAACACCAGCATTAGCTTAGATACAGAGAGAGGTGGTAGCCACCACTTGTCATCACTGCAGAGCAGCCATGCAGAAACGGATCCAAATAACCTAATTTTCCAAAGCCAGTTGCTCTCATTACAACAAATGCATAGGACTAGGGCCGCATACAATTTCGTGCCTTGATTTTGCGGATGACATTGCTCTGCTAGCTGACAGTCTAAGGGATGCAGAGGAACTATTACATCTAGTTGAATCTGTGGCATCAAAGGTTGGACTAGGGATGACTGCTAAAAAGACCAAGGTAATAATCTTCAATGAACCACAAACCCCTATTAAGACTCCAGATGGTAGCATACTTGATATAGTTGAGGATTTCAAGTACCTAGGAGCATGGGTTGCCAGCAGTGAAAGGGACTTAATAATCAGGAAAGCACTAGCCTGGCTTACAACAGTATGGATAACATCTGGAGAAAAAAGCTTCCAAGAACTTTCGAGATTCGACTGTTTAAACCACTGTAGAATTAACTTATGGAGCAGAAACATGGACAGTAACTTAAAAAATGAGGAGAGCACTCGATGGATGCTAGCTTAGAACTGCGAAAAGCTCTAAATATAAGCTGGCAATCCCACATCACCAATGATGAGCTTTATGGAGATTTACGACCAATATCTGAAAGATTCAGAACTAGAAGAATGAGATTTGGCGGACACTGTGCTCATAGAGAAAATGAAGCTGCCTCTAAGGTTCTTCTCTGACAGCCTTTGCATGGGTAGAGAGCCCATAAGGAAGGATTATGTTAAGCTTCTAAAGGAGGATACTGGCCTGGATACTCGAGACATTTATAACTGCATGAAGGACAGAGTGCTATGAAAATCAATCGTTGGAGTCTGACTTTGACGTCGCAGTATGCAAGCAAGGAAGCAATTACAACAAAACTAGAAATTGCAAGACCATCAACAACAGCTTTTGACAAGCAGGTATTCAGTCTTCTAACCCATTGCTGACATCGAGCAGGGGTTCGCAACAGCCCGGAGTCGTCACGCCACAATGCCCCTGCATTCCAATGCTCAAAGTTTGAGGCATGTTTTGGCAGTTTTGAGCTATGCGTGGCCAGTGGAAGAGGTAGGGTCACATGTGACCCAGACTTGGTCTAAAGATGCCGTCCACAACCTTCTCAGGACACGACCCAGCCAAAAAAATTACCATTCGGCCGCGACCCAATCGAAGACCATGCTCCTATCCCGTGCAAATGTATCATTATTATACCCAGTGGCGCAGCCAGGGGCCCGTGATCGGAGGTGGGGTGGCACCGACGTAAATCAAGCAAAATTTTATGTCCACACTTATATACTCCGCATAAACGTAGACAAACAAGCAAATACCACTGCGCGAAGCGTGCACACATTTCTGATTCATTATGTCCGATCCCTGGGTTATATAGCAATGACACATTCAGCACAAGTGACACCACATAACAAAGCAAACGAAGGAGTACACCACTGTTCGGGAAACCCGCAAATTTTTTTAGGGTTTATTATCGGATGTGACGTTATCATGGGCTTTCAACTGAAGGCTAATACCACGAAAATGCGCTACACCTCACCCCCTATTAAACAACTATGCTTTGAAGGTTGTCTTTTCTTTTTTTTCCATTTTCGACCTAATTTTCATTCATTGGCACGTGCCCCCACATCGTGGCGGCGCCTATGATCATACCACAGGAACATGAAATGATCTCGTGACCCATCTAAAATCTTTCGCGACTCAACATTGGGTCACGACCCATAGGTTGCGGACCCCTGGTCTGAAGGGTTATACTATGCATACTGTGGACAGTCGCCTGCCAACACATCTCTGCAGAGTGCATGACATGTTTCCATGGTTCCTGCAAACACAAAAGTAGCTTCAATTAAGCCTTTAACCCATGGCTGACATTAAGCAAGGGGGGTGGGGAATTTGCGCGACCGCTTAAGTCCTTCCTTTTTGTTCACAACAGCCCGGGGTTGTCACGCCACAGTGCCCCTGCATCCCGATGATCAACATTCGTGGCATGTACTGGCAGTTTTGAGCTATGCATGAGGTCACATGCGACCCAGACATGGTCTAAAGGGTTAATTATGGCACAAGTGGGATTTGACCGTGGTCCTCTTTCATGTAAAACAGTTACTCGATCCACTACATCATGCCACTACCTAGAGCATGTAGACCCTGGGGGGGATATACCCCCAAAATTTGACAAGGGGGATGCCCATGTTTTCACCCCCCCACCAAAAACGTATACATGCACTATATTACTTCCAAGAATTTACTTCCAAAGATTGAAAATATAGCACCAAATTGCATTTAAGGGCACTTCATTATTCAAACAATTCTCCCAAGGGGAGGGGGACACCCAAGTATAGCACCGAAATTACATCTAAGGGCACTTCATCATTCAAAAATTTCTCAAACGGGAGAGAGACACCCGAATATGTAGCACCATATTGCATCTGAGGGAACTACTTTATATAAACAAGAACGAGCATAACTTGTATGGCTGGTCCCAGATTGAGTTGATATAAGGGGTTGTAAAGTCAGGGGGGGGGCACAGTTCTGAACACACACCGAACATGGCCTGGGCTTTGGTCCTGGAGTGGAGGTACAGTCGCAGTGGATGGAGAATAATACGTGATAGTGACATCATCATTCAACTTGAATAGCCATGACTGCGATTTTTTTCATTTGATTAATTACGGTAGTGCAATGATTTTTGAAGTATATTAACATTACCACCGAATTGCAGACTTGATATCACAATCACCAAAATTGACATTAACAACACCCCTTCCCCATCCCTCACACCGCACCTCTCCCTCAATCACGTACACTCTAGATCTGGTGTTTCATCGGTTCGAGTTACAATTTAGTCCCATTTTGCCTTCCATAAGTACTCTGATAATCTATAATGACCCTCTCATCTATCCATTCATCTGCAATCAGCTGGCAATCTCTCTATTGAATTCACTGATATTACCTCAGGCAGTCCAGTGTGCTCGCTCCAAATTGATTCTCATAGTCAGATTTATTACAACTCATTTTACACACTAGGCCTATTACATTACGTTCATTGCAACCATAGAGGAATGGCAACACTGACAGTCATGTGACCTGAAAGGGCCGTTTTCGACGGAGTGACCCTTCGGGACCAGCAAAAATTCTTATAATAGGAGGGGGTAACCCTGCCCCTTGGACCCTTCCCCCAGGTCACTAACCAAAACATAAACTCAATATCCACCCCCGAGCTCAGGAAGAGAGCTACACTAGCTGACCTCATAGTCTACTTTGAGGAAGATACTGGTAAAAATCAAACCTTTTCATACTCCTAATAGTCTTAAGCCCCGTTCCCACTTGATAGGCAGATTTTCTAGCGAACATTTGCGGAATCTTGTTTTAGGTACTTATGTAAAAAAATTGTCTCCGCACTGCATGTGTCACAAATGTATATGGAAATTCATACGGAACTTCAAACGGATTCTCGCAGAAACTTGGGAACAGAATTAGAATATTGAGTCGAATGTAAACAGACTCTTTACGAAAATTTATGGCAAAAATATGATAAATTACAACATGTATATGTTTTATGACAATTTCATATATTTCCTCAAATGATTTGTGATTGTTCTTAGACATTCGTCACCTTTGTAAAAAGTTAAGAACATTCACGAATTAATGAGAATATTAACCAATGACTAAGAATAAATTTAGGCGACTTTCAGAATATTTGTGAATATTTGCAGCAATAATACAAGTTTTACAAAAAATTTAAACATTTCAAAAAAGTTTTAAAAAGTTTGGGCGCTTTTACGGACTGTGAAGAGCATTTTATGACTGTCCTTGTGTAATGCGGAATACATTTAGAACTTTTTACGAACATTTGCAGATGACATTCGCAAATGTCCGCAAGAGAATCCGTCTAAGTGGGAACCTGGCTTTATAGAAACAAGGCAACAGTATGTTTATTGATGATTCAGTGGTAAAACCAGGATATATCCTTATTTGGGGGGAATTGCTAGTACATTTTAACTTTACCCATCATCCGTTAATTGAGTCAATAACTCGGCAACAAAATGCTAGCGGATGTATCCTCAAATCAGCTTATCTAATTATCTGGATGTAATAACAGCTGACATCTCAGATATAGCTGGATGCAGACTGATTGCATAATATTTGTGAGTAAAGTAAAATAGTACTAATGAGGATGTGGCGAGGAACTCAATTTACACAAATCCATTTATATAATTCTCAGAATA
Organism: Psolus chitonoides; assembly: GCA_027564615.1. NCBI lineage: Eukaryota > Metazoa > Echinodermata > Holothuroidea > Dendrochirotida > Psolidae > Psolus > Psolus chitonoides. Next base: position 8,027 of record JAODUJ010204792.1, read on the forward strand.
ATTTTAAATAGGAATTTCTCATTTGAACAATCATGAGAGAAAAATCACCCTTACACCAACCAAAAATATTGAATCCCACATGCAGACAATTCTGAAGTGCTAATAAACTTTAACATAGTGTCTCCATTGTGTGTACTGTGAATGTGAGACTATTGGTGGGTATAGTAGGAGTGGAGAAGTAGTGGAGATGCTGGCAAGGAGGAATGTGGGCATTTGTTGTATTCAGGAGGTGCACTACAGGAACCAACCAGGGCTGCACAGAATTTGACAGCGATGAAGAAAATCATAGGTTTTGGTATAGTGGTAATTTGGATGGCACAAATGGTGTCGGCATTTTGTTACGGCAGGAACTGGCTGAAAATGTAATAGAAGTAGAGCAGTAGGGTATAATGACAGAATTATGAAAGTGAGGATTGTGCTTGGGGGAGCCATACATGAGATTTTCTCTGTATATATATGCATCCCAAGTTGGTAGATCAGCACAAGATAAGCTTTAGTTCTGGGAGCAGTTACAGGATGAAGAGAGGAGTATGGTGCACTTGGAAGAGCACTTAATGTTGAAGTGCCTAGTAGCCGCCCACCTGGCAGACTAAGGATGTCATGGAGGAAATGTGTGGGGGACGATCTTACCACACTTGACATTGATGGTGAAGAGGCACTGGATGAAGATTGGTGGAGGCATGTCATCGCTCGTCTAACCTCATAATTTTGAGAAAACATGACATAAAATGGAGATGATGACGATAGTGTCTCTATTGTCTAAACAAGCTGTGCCCGGGTGCTGTTTAATCCGATTTTTTAATCTGATCAGAAATTTGTGAAGTAGCTAATGTCCTGGCATGATATAGGCAATAGCTACTGTATATTTCTTGTACTGAGCATTTGATGGATCTTTCTCAGATTATAGGCGCTGTGCTGTTATAGTGATCATGCGATCAACCACATGAAGCAGACTGTTGTTTCCATTGGTTGTCATGGTAGTATGCTGGACAGAGGTGGGAAGGAAGAGAGTGATCATAAAATGAGTAAAGCTTACACAGCCTAATACCCTGTGCCCAGTCATACACCTGCTATGGCGGGTGTGAAATTTGTGAAGGAGTTAATGGTGATGTCCTAGCATGATATGGGCAAGAGCTACTGTATCATGCTCTGTACATTTGTGGACAGTATTTATTCCCATTTCTTGTACTACCGTAAGCATGTCATACAAAGCATGATTTACTAGACCCCCCCCCTCCTCCGAACCTTTTTCAAAGATTTTTTTTTTCGGTCAGTTACATATTGTCTATAGAAACTTATGTATCTCTATATACTTTGAACTTAAATACTGATTCTTCTCTTGAAATATTTTAGCTATGGAAGTTAAATAGACCAGAATTTTGAAGTCTTATTATTTGATGGATCATTCTCCAGTTCGCGGTAGTCAGTTTCCCCACTGATGACTTTATAATGTAATTTCGATAATAAAAAAATGGAACTGGATCATTCATGACTATAAATAGCATGTGAACGTGACATCTGTGGAGGACTGGCTGTAAACACTGGCTCATTCTATCGTCATAAATGTAGGGTCTAAATATGGCAGCCCTGATGATAAATTATCCACCATTAATAAGAACATGTAGCAACTGCTGTCTATTAAAATCAAATTCAACTATGGCAACATTTGAAGCACAACCCAGTATTTGGGGCATGAAGGGGTGAACACACTTGTGCGATACGATACAATATTTTAGTCGCATGGCAAGTTGAATAGTGTTATTTTCTATATGAGTGAACACACTGCATGCAATACGATAAGATACAACATTTTTGTCGCACAGATGTTAAAAAAATTCAACTTTCATCGTACAACATTTTTGTCGCAATGCGACATATCAGGTTTGGCCAATCAATATTGGTGAGACGTATAATGCACGTGTCATGTTATGGGAAGTATTTCCAGACAGAGGAAAGTCTACTTTGTTACAATGGGCTGCGACAAAAATGTAGCATTGTAGTGTGTTCAGTTCATCCTATAAAAATGTTGTGTTGTATTGTATCGTAGCACATCGCACTTGTGTTCAGCGCCCAAAGCATATTTTTCTTGCAGTAAGAAAGATTTCACTATTTTGTCCCTGGTTGGGAATGGAATGCCTCCATGAGAGTTTCTTTGAATTAAATTTAATTGCCCTATTACTTGGGTCTATGATATCAGATTGAAATCAACTTTTGGACTTGTCCTCCACCTTCTTGGAAACTGGTGAAGGTTATACCTATAGCCATAATTTTTCCACGATATGGAAAACGTGGAAAAATCACGGAATAACAAGTTGTTCACAGAAAGCAAAAGAACAATAAAAATAAATCTCCACAATAAAATTCTGAATAACAAGAACATAAATTGTCATCTCCGCTAATTTCATGACATGTATTGACAGGATATGGACATGAAAGTAAACTATTATTATTGGTCCTGCAAAACTAATACAAATAATTTTTTTGAATTTTTAGCTCAAACCAGCTAATAGCTGTTTGAGCTATTGTGATCCGCCACCGTCACTCTATGTATGTATCTATGTA
>JAODUJ010204903.1:0-10588 GCA_027564615.1 Psolus chitonoides
GGAGCCTATACCGAGAACTTTTTTTTCAAGAACAACTACTCTTCTGTAAAAACAATACGGCCTTCCAAGGGCCAATATGGGTCCAAAAAAGCAAATGATGCAAACTTTTTCTTTTGAATTGAAGACAAATTATTCAATTTCACTTTTTTTTTTTTTCCCGGACAACCAGTAAACAGGTTGTACGAAAGACAGCATTCGAACAACCTTAAATTTTCTTGAAATTGAGGCCTGGATTCCATTTCAGCAAGTCTTCATTGATGCAATCATGCCAGGTCTTCTTTCGAGTTCCTTCCTCTGCCCTCTACTGTGAGCTCTTCCATCCTTCCAGTCCAGCCATCGCTACGTTCGACATGTTCATACCACCTCAGCCTCAAATTGTTCCTTGACATTTTGGGTTTTTTTACATTTTTAGCAGTCACAATGCTAAAACATTATATTTGTTGAAAAAATTACGAATTTTGACATAAACTTTCAACTCGGTGTGATAAAAACCAGTTAGATTATAAAGACTTACATAAAGCTTTTCAGCCAAAGTGCAACTATGACATCACAGGTGTTGCCGGATGAAATCAAGATTTCAAGAAACTAATAACAACAAATCAACAACTTGATAACCATGCTATTGCGATAGGACTTTCACCATCAAAGGTACTTAATGTTTGATAGATATCCGCCAGAAAAACATCGGAGTTTACTCATCCTCCTAACATTATTCGTAAGTGATTTCGATTCAATTACCTTTGATGATTCTCATTTTCCATCAAAGTGTTTCAAAGAAGAGAAATGGGGAACTAATTTCAATTTTTGTGGGCCACAAAACTTGGCTGCTTCTTCAATACAGACATGTCCATCGTACTTGGTAACAATTCCATGCACCCAGGTTTATTGTAAACACACAGATAATCATCTACCAGATCAGAACAAACTCAGTACACTGTGTGAGTATATTATAACGTGTGCTGCACCCTGGCAAGAATCATATCACTCAAACCTGGCACACTTTCAGTAGTAGGCCCGAATCTTCCCCGAATGCCTCTTTTCTCGAGTCTTGCCAGCCTGTGTTGGACGCTGGAATATAGCTAGTGTTTACTTTCCCAACATAGCGACACATTTAATAGGCTAGATTCATTCTGAGTGCATTATCTGTGTTAGTATTTCAACATATATATTGGTGGAAGGGCCTTCGCGAAAAGTCTGCGAATCACTCCAAATCCATCGATTACACTGAATATTCCTGACCAAATCCGATTGAAAATGTAAATATCAGTAGTTTTATGCATCGTGCATGTCAATATTAATTAGTAGATTTTCGGTGTTTTTGTAAAAGAAATAAACACCTTAAGTACCTTTAGGTTTAGTTTTTCGTCCTCTTATCTGTCAGGAGTTTTGATTTGGTCTGGACCAGCGTTCGATTTAGTCTCAAATGTTTGTGTAGCAATTTGACATTTTAGATGTCATTTTGGCTCAAATTATATTCTACCTATGGTTTTGTGTACAAAAAAAATGCTAATCACTTTTGGAAGTGTGTAGCAATTTGTTCACTTATTTGTAGAGCATTGCCCCGCTACACCAGCTAAATTGAACGCTAGTCTGGACTATTCTTGAATTTCTTACTAATTGCTGGTACAACACTTGCTTGTGTTTTCGAGCTCATGAAATTCCCCAAGATCATGTGACACATGTCCCATTCTTCAGTTAGAACTATTCTTTGGTGACCATGTACATGTAGCCAACAAGAGACAACAAAAGACCCCTTCATACTTTGAACCAGCTAGGGGCCAAGTGAGACTGACCAAGATCCATTCAACAAAAAGTTTTGTTTTCATGAACATACTACACACAGTATATTCTGTAATTGATATACCCAAGACTCCTAGAGGAAGTGGCTGCATTGTTGGAGAACTTTATTGAAAAGCTCCAATAATTTGAGCATGGAAACCAAGGAGAATGAGAAGGTCACTCCTTATTAAAAGTGTCCCCTGATTGACAACATTTTTTGGTGAACATGGGGTCATATGAAGTCAACAAATGGGAATTTTCTCATTGGAGTCACCTAGGACGGGTACAAGGGTAGAGTTGTCTTTCCACTCAAAATAAGACCGATATGATATTCGAGCACCCACTCTCGCTGCTCCTCACCTCCACTGATATAGAGAGTCCATACAGTCACTTGCAACATCTGAGATACCACTAAGATGGCATTAGGTGCATCACGCCCATCTGACCCCTTATTCACCTGCAACAACATCTCAGATTGGTGATGTCCAGCACATTCTCCCAGCACCCATGGGTCCCCAAACCCCCTACCACCCCCATGGTCCATATATTCACCTGTAACAACATCTCAGATTGGTGATGTCCAGCGCATTCTCCCAGTACCCAATGGGTCCCCAAACCCCCTACCACCTCCACCAATGATGAAGATGGTCCATATATTCACCTGTAACAACATCTCAGAATCCCTGTCTAGGTGTATACCACTACTACTGGAGGTGGGTACATTGGGATCCATTAAATGCGCCATCATTTGCATTGATGATGATGAAAACATTCCTCTGGTACCCATGAGTCCACACCTGACCCTCTACCACCCCCACCGATAATGAAGATGGTCCATACATTCACCTGTAACAACATCTCAGATTCCCTGTCTGGGTGTATACCACTACTACTGGAGGTGGGTACATCGGGATCCATTAAATGCTCCATCATTTGCATTGATGATGATGAAAACATTCCTCTGGTACCCACGAGTCCACACCTGACCCTCTACCACCCCCACCAATAATGAAGATGGTCCATATATTCACCTGTAACAACATCTCAGATTCTCTGTCCAGATGTACATGTATACCACTACTACTAGAGGTGGGTGCATCGGGATCCACTGAATGCTCCACCATGTGCATTGATGATGATGAAAACATTCCTCTGGTATCCATGAGCTCATTACCGGTTGGTGTGCCATCATCCAGAGCCACTGCAAAAAATAAAAGAAAGAGAAGGTCCACATAATAGGAGCAAACAGTGGCAAATTCAAATTCTCTGTTGGGAAGTTCACAATTTAACCAGCATTTCATAGTATTTGGTGCAAATCTACCTGTGTCCAAGCCTCAATAAGGGTTGAAAACTTTGGTCCATCTATCCAAAACAATATTTGGTTAATATTTGTTGATGTCGTCAAGATGATCAGAATTAAGAAGTTTACAGCCAAGTTTTGAAGCAGAAGTTGTCTTTTTTGCAGCAGTTTATGAACACAGAGTTCAAAAAGCTTTTTGTTCGGCCCATAAAAACACATTTAACTGATATTAGGTAGAATAAGAATGTGCCTAGCAATCATGTATGTGGTGTCCCAAGTCCCAACGGGGGGTGGGGGAGAATGTCGACAGGGAGGCCAGGGGGGTTCCTTCGGGTCATCAGCGTGAATTATGGGGGCAGGGGGCCTCTGTGAATGCTTCCATTGAATTTAAATTATCACATAGTACATTTTTGGTCAGTGAGGTCATGCCCCCCCTCCCCCCCCCCCCGTACACTTTGAAAATGGATCCATGCATGCCTTTGCTTTGAGAGGAAAACGTGCTCCTCAATTTGAAATGTGCAGCCCAGGTTGAATGAAATGGGTAAGATCGAACCTAATTCAGCTTTCACTGGTTCCATGGAGGGTTACTTAATTAGTCAAGTGTTTCTAACTTTCTGTGATGCACTTTAATATCTACTGTACCTTGGCACATGACTATCCAGCACAAACAACTGCTGAAACATCCACAAAACTAATTTAATGCCCTGTAAGCTGAATTAGCTCTATTTCTGATTCAGTGATATAAATGATCCAGTGTTATAAGTAGTATACCAGCAATACACCATACCTTGATTGTGCAGTCAATGTACTTTAACTTTAAAGGCCATTTTCTCCCATCTGAAAAATGGCGGAAATCTGCAGTATTGCATGGTCACCTCAAACAAGGTTTAATATGTATGGAGGCTTCGACCAATAAACAAATCAAGTACCATAGTTCATGTTAAAGCGAGCATCTGCGTTTGGGTGCCCTCACAAAACATAGGTCCCGCTACAGTATATGGTTCCCAATAGTCATTTAGGAAAAAAACCTGCAGGAAAGTTTCCCCTGATTGTCCTGATACATGGCCCATCGGGGAGAAATGAGCCAGAAAACTATAGGCTAGGCCCCTAGGGCCTTACCTTAGTTTGTGCGGACTAAGGAATGTTGAAATTATAGGGCACATTGATTGGACGGAGTAGGGTGCCTGCAGAAATGGTTGTGGGGAACATCAAAGATTTATTTTTTCAACTAAAGGCCACAATATCTGGGGCATCATGGCATCCATTATGACTGCAGCTATACCAAGACCAATTCTTCTAACACCTCCTCTGAAATGAAGATGTCCGAGATGGCTGGGCCAGGTGCTGAGAATGCCCCAGGGACACAAAGCAAAGACAGCCCTAATCAAGTGTATAACCACATGGTTTCCAGGCCTAGCCATTAGGCTGGCTATCCTACCACACTTTCCCCTATGACCTAATCAGCTGAATAACTGCAAGGTTTCCAGGCCTAACCATTAGGCTGGCTATCCTACCATACTTCACTACAGTTTCCCCTATGACCTAATCAGCTGGATAACTGCAAGGTTTCCAGCCCTAACCATTAGGCTGGCTATCCTACCATACTTCACTACAGTTTCCCCTATGACCTAATCAGCTGTGTTACCACAACATTTCCAGGCCTAACCACTAGGCTGGCTATCCTACCATACTTCACTACAGTTACCCCTATGACCTGATCAGCTGTATAACCGCAAGGTTTCCCAATCAGCTGATTGTAAACCTTCCGTGACAAAATCCCTCCGTTTTTCCGGGGACCCTGAATGGCACGTCTTTTTTTAGTTGTTTGTGAGTCACAGGCGAAACCAAACAATGGCCCGGTAAACAAGGGCAACACTGTCGCTGACAAACAACAGGTATATATTTCAAGTTAGATCACAGAATCTGTTTGTCATTCTATTTATCAGCCAGCACAAAATACGCTCCAGGGCTTGTCGATATTTTATGTGTGTCAATAATGAAAAGGGGCTTTTGTGCATCGGTGAGCTCACGATTGGCCAGAACGGCAAACATCTGATGTACCTTTTGTCTGTAAACTTGTCGGCAACTTTTAATCGGCTCTTCAGAAAGCACTCGAGCTGACAAAACCCCATTGTCATCCGACAAGTTATAGTCCCAAAGTCAACAGTTTTGTGAATAGCAGAAAAACAACTTTTGGAGGACCTTAATGGTGTAATATTGCTGTTAATTTAAATATTGACAAGGCTCAATCTGTTACAAATAGAATAACTATACAGATTGAGGGAATCCAGGGGTAGTACTAGGATTTTCACTTAAAAACCTGATAAGTTTCTCACGAACAAACTGAATGAATAAAATAAGTTTTTCTTTTACCATAATTGGTTGAGATTTCAAAAATAAAATGGCCTTCAAATAGTATTGACACAAGAGGGATTGGTTGGTGTTTTTTTTGTGAACCACTGTGCAGTTGTGGAAGCATTATTTTATGGTTTCCACTATTTTTGTCACATTGGGAGAAAGGGTCCAAGAAGAATTGACAGGGGGGCAGGCATACAATATTTGAAATGCTCTTCTTACTGTTGTTTTCAATATCCTGAGGATTTGTGGGTGCTTCAATGGTTGCAGGTAGGGAAAAAATGGTCGCCCAAAATAGACCATCTGACTATATAGTTTTGGACTCACCTGAAAAATTACTGCAGCACACAATAATTTCTCAATAGTTAAATTTGTCTAAATATTACTGCATCCCACAAACCTTTTCCCAATGGTTGAAAAGGTTTTTGATTGTAGAAAGTTAGCTTACAGTAGGCAAAAGGCATTTCTCAAAGGTGAAAAATGTTTTTACTGAATAACAAATCCCCCTCACACCAGTAACCAAGTTACCAAAACTATGTGGAACTGGACAGCTATTAGTAGTGGGGTATTGTATCAGAAAATCGACATTGTTTACGCAGTAGTGGGACTGGGTTGAAGGCTTGCATGAGCATATTCTGAAAGCTGATGGTGAGACAGTCATGACATATAGCCTAGTCATATACCTTCTGTTAACCAGTATTTTTGATGGAACAATACATCGGAAACTACATGGTAGTACATCTGCTTTAAGTTTAACGACTAGCATTTTATATTCAACGCTGTTACAAAGATGAACAAAACATGATAAAATTCTCCATCCAGCAGTGTTGTACAAAGGTATGCATTTAATATAGCTGGTTCTTACAAGACCACATACTGTGTCCCTAAATGGTGAAACTTGCAATGGCTATACACAATTTGCCTTCAAAAGACAACGTTTCAGTCTGCCTGGGAACTACAAACACAGACCGAATCCATGCAGACAAACAGTTTGGTGTCGCTTCCTATTCTAAGGAAACTCCTGTCTGGTATATCATCTATCAATTCCATGATGTTTGCAAATGACCCTACTTCAACCATCACTGAACACAAATTTAACTAGGTCAACATATAGGTGCCAAAAGGCAGCAGATTTCACATACTTCACTCAACATCGAGACTGGAGTCATCGGACTACAAATAAGCTAGCCTATTCACACACAAACCAAACATGAATCTGAGGACACCATGTCTGACAAAATAATATAAATTCCATGATGTTTGGCAAATGACACCACTCAAAAAACATGAATTAATCAGGTCAATCTAACTAGGTCACCATTGAGGTGCCAAGAGACAGCCAATTTCATATGCTTTGATTCAACATTGAAACTGGAGACATCGGATTACAAATGATCTAGCATATTAACATGGGAACTAAACATGAATCTGAGGACCCCATGTCTAACAACATGTTATAAATTCCATCCATGATGTTTTTGAATGACCATAGCCTCAAGCATCAACAAACATGTTCTGTTCTTTTCCACATCGAGAGAGTTCAGGCTCCGGATAATTCACAGGCCCTCTTTCCTCATACATTTCTAGTAGATCTCTTAACGTTGATTTTGTAATGAGACCCATCTCTATCTGTGTTGCTGTTCTTCTGCTCTTTCCTCTCACTGTTAAATCATGGTTCCTCCTCTTCTTTTCCTGCCTCTTTCTTTCAATCTCTCCATGGATCAGTGATTGGTGGTAGATTCCTGATCCTTTAGTCATGCTTTAATTACCCCTGATCACATCATCGGGTGTTCTTCGTAGTTCTCCAAACATGAATTAATCAGGTCGACTCAACTAGGTCACCATTGAGGTCCCAAAAGGCAGCCAATTTCACATATTTTACACAACATTAATATATGTAGTCATCAGATTACAAATAAGCTGCATTCACACAAAACTTGAACATAAAGCTGACGACATGAAAACAACATTCCCATGATGTTTGCAAATTACCCTAAACATCACTGAACACAACCCAATCAAGTCAACTGTAACTTGAAAACATGTAGCCTACCTCTCCACTTTAAACCTTTTCATAGTCTTATAATCTTGCCTGACCATATTTAGGGGTTACACAGGAAAGTCCAAAGCAGCAAGCTGTGGTAGGACTATAGTATCCTACCAAAATCCATTTAATAAAGGAGTAGCACAGGTCTCACAGCTATAGGCCATAGCTGGCCCAAAACCACCCTTGCTAGTAAAAAGGAGGGTACAGCAATTGAATATTCAGGAAACCCGATTACCAGAGACGGAGGCCTTTGTTGCAGGATTGTCATGATAGCAGGTTTGGGCAGACAGGGCGAAACCGAGGTTTGACCGGTCAGCCATCAGAGTACAGGTCTTCATCCGAAAACAAAGGCCAAAGTCGTCTGGTCATTATTGCCACTCATGAACCCTTCATTTTCATTCCAAAATATAGGCCTATAAAATTGGATATTTTATCACATTTTTATGATCAGCCAGCAATTCTCCTAACATGATGCATATTATAGGCCTACACCATTCATGACGATATTATAAAAGTGAATTGTAGTGAATTCTCCCTTTATACTAACATTGAAACATTTTGCAGCCGTCTTTAACCATGACTTTCTACATGGTGAGGTGCATCTAGGCATATGCAATTTTGCAAGGGCTATATGAATAAAGAATCATATCCAGCTAGGTTACGAATCGGGCCCCATGCAAACCCAACTCATATAACATGGAGTCCTGGACGGAAGTAATAATGTGAGAAGCTTGTAATGTGAGAATAATTAATGCAAGGTTACATTGGCTTTGCAATGTTTCAAAGTCTCACACAGAATGACATTACATTCATTATTCCTGATGATGCCAGACCTACAGACCTAAGTACTACACCATTTCTGGACCGACTCGACATTACAAACATTCCGCAGGCTTCATTTCTAATGTACCGTACTGGTTAATTATGGATTTCTTTGCATAACCCAAATACCGACAAAGTCTGCCATTGTATGTAGTTGAGAGCGATTGGTTCACATTGTAACCCACTTACAAGCATAGGACTTATAACCCACATACATCACAGAGCCCAGGGATCTAATTTCACACAATGATTAGGGACTGTCAATGGTAATTATATTGTATTGATTATGAAACCAATGCGCATATTGCAATTTCAATTTTGTATTGACCCGAAACATGAAATGCATGCTTCTTTGTATGTCTAGTTGAATGATAGCAGTCAATGATATCTGTGAAAAGGTGTCAGTTAAAAGACCCATTCCTCTTGCTAGCATGTGAATTTCACAGCCCAATTCCCAAGAGGCATAATTTTATATTGGTCAGAGTGCCATGCATAACATCAATCGAGCTGACCAGTACTGCATATTTCTAGCAGGTTTTGGGTGAAAGTAATGTAATGAGCCTGTTCTGTGCAATGTAAATCCGAGTTGAACAATTTGAAGCTCGGTAGTAGCAAGTCAGATTAAATAATGATAACATAAAACGGTAACACTACGGAATACAGCGATCATCGTCCTCCAATACCACCCTTAACTGTGCAGAAGAAGTGCCCCTTTTTGCACTTAACTGCATCTCAAGAAAACAATTCTCCATGTATCGAGCTAATGCAAATGGATTCTGAAATTCTAAAAGTTCGAAAGTCTCCCACGAAAAGTTGTGCCCCCCCCCAGGCGCCCCCACCAAAAATACTGGGATGCATATTTTTCTCTTGTTCTAGCTAATTCATCAGGCCAACTGAAAGGCAGATTGTGCTCCACAGGAAATAGCCATGCCCCCACCGTGCCCCCCTCCATGTTGGAAGAATCCTGGCTACACCACTGCCTCAATGTGAGCAAGTGTTCTCTCTGAAATCACCATGTTGTGACTCAAAAGTTTGCCAATTTGCCTATTCTGACATTTGTCCATCGGACTATAGCCTATAGCACGACTTTATGATTTTGGAAAAATAAAGCTAGATCGCTATAACATGCTGAGCTCCTCTAGCCCTTGAGCTCACGCCTGCATCGTATTTGATCCCCTCCCCCTTCTTCACATGGCCACGCCGAGCTCGGAACTGAGTAGCGGCCGCAAATTTTGAGTGGGGGGATGCAGAGGCACTGAGGCATGCCACTGCCAGGATGTGCCAGACAATAGAGCCGGGCTCAAGCTGCATGTCAGCCATTCTCCTGCCAAACTCCTGCACTGTATAATTGGAGCCGTGGGCTCAGGGTTAAGGCGAGTGGTTCAACTTCACAGTTTGCTTTCATCACAATTTTGAGAGGAGAGGATATGATCTCTGACCCATCTTCAGCGTGGACTGTCATTCGATGACACATGTTCTCCAACACTATGGGGGAGCTAATTATCTGACACCTGCAAACAAAATACCTGACAAACAAGTTATATGGACTTTTCTGTGGATGAGAACTTCACATCCCAGGTGGCTCTGAACCAGCACCCCAATGAAAATATCAGCCAATGGAAAGTGTCCCAACTTGTTACACATTCTGATCATATTTCGGCCAAAACAAACAAAATAGGACCTTACTTTTTTTTCCCTCGAAAACATCCCACCCAAATTTAATTTTGAGCCAAGGTTTAATTATCAGCTTACTTAAAATAAACTTTCTTGGGGATACTAGGATTAATAAACAGCCCATTTTTCCTTGCAAATCCGAATGGGATACATTTTTTTGGCTGAACACACCCCCACTGAGCTCGTTCAAAGCATGCTGCAAATCCTGAATTGACATGCCTTTAGCGAGAAAAACAAGAAGTAAATTTTCACCCCTTTAAAAGCCCAGATGCTGTTGGTAATTAGGACAAGAGGGGGAAATTCTCACCCCCTTCTAATTATCAGTTCCTGGGTAAGAGAGATTTTCATGGCCTGGGGACACCCAAATTTGTAATCCATCCAGGTACTGTAAAACTAAGTGCAAAACCAACGAACAACAGCAAAGAAACAAGAGCCGAGGGCTTCGTGATTCCTTGCCAATAGATTTAAAACCTGATGTTATTGTTTGACCTTTGTTAACCTCAGATGACCTTTAATCTCAATCAGAAACAATCTGGGTCCATGTACTAACCATTATGAACACACATACCAAGTATGAGCTCAACTGAAGTTTGCTCTGTCAAGTTACAGTG
>JAODUJ010205014.1:0-10587 GCA_027564615.1 Psolus chitonoides
GGAATTTAGCATATTTTCATGTTTATTTTGTAAAAAGTGAACACAAAATGATCACAATCTCATTCCGTATAGCATAAAACAAATATCAACTATTGAAGCAGTAAAATCTTTAATTACACAGATAATAAAGAGAATATGTACAATTATATACACTAGCAAGTATGACAAACATCAGTTATGATTGTGGTATGAAGATATTGACTGTTGACCGTCTCATATCCTCATTAATATTCATGAGCTAGGCCTATACAGCACTATGGGCCATCCACCTCTAGTTTTTTGTTTACATAAAAGGCATAATGACCAAGGCACGGAGGCCATAACAAAATTAGGGCACTGATCTCGAGGCCAATGGCCTCTCTGATATTCGAGCCCCGTCATCAATCCATGAAGTATAATGATCTATCACCAATGCAGTCATTACGAAGGGTAAGTATCGTTCTCATAAATATGCACACTGGAATTTAGCATATTTTCATGTTTATTTTGTAAAAAGTGAACACAAAATGATCACAATCTCATTCCGTATAGCATAACACAAATATCAACTATTGAAGCAGTAAAAGAGAATATGTACAATTATATACACCAGCAAGTATGACAAACATCAGTTATGATTGTAGTATGAAGATATTGACTGTTGACCGTCTCATATCCTCATTACTATTCATGAGCTAGGCATAAACAGCACTATGGGCCATCCAATTCAATTTTTTTTGTTTTTTTAAAACATAAAGGCATATTAACGAAGGCACGGAGGCCATCACAAGATTAGGGCACTGATCTCGAGGCCAATGTCCTCTTTGAAATTCTAGCCCCGTCATCAATCCATGAAGTTTAATGATCTATCACCAATGCAGTCATCACAAAAGTCAAGCATCGTTCTCATAAATATGTACACTGGAATTCAGCACCTATGGTCATTTTCATGTTTATTTTGTGAAAAGTAAACACAAAATGAGCACAATTCCATATAACATTTAAACAAATATCAACGATTGAAGCAGTAAAATCTTCAAATCACACAGATAGTAAACAGAATATATAATTATATACACCAGCAAGTATGACAAACATCAGTTATGATATTGTAATATGAAGATATTGACTGTTGACCATTCAGCTAATTAGTACACATTTACTTATAGATGTAACCCTTATGTTTGCCCTAAATAAGGATTAATGCAATAGAAATGTTTCTCCGAAATGCGTTTTCCTTTGCACGGATATATCCCTACCTTAGACCCTAAGTGTGCTAATCGGGTGGACCTTCCCATATCCTCATTAATATTCATCGGCCGTTCATGCAGTTACCATGTACCAAGGGCACATATTGTGCAATACTTTTCTAAGCCCCTCCCCCCATGAATATACATGCGTTTAACACCTATGGTCATTTTCATGTCATAATCCAACATCAGACTACAAAAACCAAATGGCTCTTAGTATTTTTCTGAGACAGACAGAAAATGACCATATTAAAAGTGGACACCTAGTTCTTTTCAATATTTTTTTCTCACAAAGTACATGCCACCACTTTTATTGAATATGACGTACAGTAACATGGAAAAATCAATTACGTAATTCATTGCTATGAACTACACAAAAAGTGACTACCGCTATTTGATTGTGTTGGGATGACCTGATTGTGGTTATTGTATGTATACAGTAAACATTTGTGTATACAATGGTGGGAACATTTGATGCGCGACCTGGCTGCTAATTACAGTGTGTTGTACTGTATTAACTTCATTGTGCCTACGAATCAGCTTAATTAACATACATGCAGATCCATACATTCAAGACCCCATGGTCCTCATTCCCTTAAAAAAAGTTTAAATGAATAGAAAGATACATGTAGGATGCTCAACACAGGTAGTTATAGGCCTGTTAGCCAACACGGTCTATGTTTTTAAAAATTCAATGGAACCAAACTGTCAGTGGGATATTAACATCATGTCACCCACAAGGGACACATCCCCTTCAGTCGTCAAATGAAATTTTAAATTGTCACAGAACAAAGTCACAGCTGGGACATAACATGAAAGTTATGGAAACCATAAATGAAAATACAGTACGGCAGTCCACTGTCAAGTCCTGTCATAAACAAGGAATTTCATCAATATTAACAGGATATCCAAACCAATTGAACCCATTGCATATACAAATACAACGAAGTGTGAATTGTTACCATATCATTACAAACAGTTGTGACTAAATATTAAATTTGTTGATACAGGTATCGAATAAAACAATCTACAGCAGTATACACTATATTAAAGCTGTGTTTTTAAACCAATACTCTCACATTGTTTCACATTTCAAATGGGAAGATCCCAGGATACTATGCTATTGCAGAGACAAATAAGATAATGGTCAAGATGGTGCAAACATGGAATGAAACTTTCACTGAACCACTGTACTGACATACAAATACCACATGTGTCAAAAAAACTTCAACCAATAGAAACCACTGTTTTGAATTGTTAAAAAACTAGAGTTGATTTGGGCAATCTTAAGATGTGTTTTCAACCAATAGATCATATAGATGTCATTGCACATTGAGAAACAATTTCAATTGCTATATTCGAGGAAATAAGGCCATCAATTATGGTCAAGGTAGGTACTGACTATAAGACATACTGTACATCTTTTAAACGTGTCAATTCAAAAGTTTATGATGATTATTTCATTTGGACCCATTGATGTATACTAATATGTATTCAACATGAACAGTACAGTGACAAGTTGTAATATTTGGAATTATTTGATATTACAAAATTTAGGTTGTAAATGTAATGTGTCATGTAGTAATTGTGCATGTAAATGTGATTTTATGATTGAAACACGGTCAGTGAATGACGATTGTAGTTTCAAATATGAATCTTAATTCTATGTAGAATCCCGGTTCTTCAAGTACGCAGGTTGAACTTCACTAATTTTGTTTGATGAATTGGCGGCAGCAATAACTTTTCTTGATGTATATTCATCCTTTGCTAATTTGTAATAGTGTGCCCTCTGTACAATGGTTAACGACTTCCATCTGCTTGAAAATATAGTTTGTGTAGCAGCCATGTTGTATCCAGAAAAACTGGAAGGTGGTAATTCCTTACTTACTACTGCACAAAACACTGCATAACCACTTCCAGGTTTCTTCCAAAGAGCCTTGGTCACCACTTTAGGACGTCGATGTATTACAGATTTCTTATACCTCGTAACAGGATGGATTCTTCCTTTCTTTTGGATGAAACGGTCCCGCCCATATTTCTGGAAGCCTGAGCGGTGTGTTGAGGGATGTTGGTTTAATCTATGCGTGTTTAGCAGGAATTGTTTCGTGTCTGTTGACTGATCTTTTAGGTAGTCCGTGCAGAATGCAACATCAACAATTTGCCATTTTCTCCGACATGCCATTAGCAGTGTTTTCGTTGGTTTATCAACATCACACTGCGATTGTTGAGTCAATACGACAAATTCCATCAATTCATCATCGGTTGGTAGTCTTGCAGGTGCCAAGTCAATAACCCTAGAGTTGTTTGATTCCAGTTTATGCACAAGCTCCTCTTTTGTCTTGCATGAATTTGTCTTCAGCAATTTTGGTGGTATGCGTCCCACAAATATGAAGTTGTGTATTGGTCCATGTTGTTCTTGCAGTGATGTAGTAGCAGATATTGATTTGTCAGATGTCGTCTTAATCAGTTTATCTTTTTCCTCCTGAACCCACTGCAGATATGCTTTTCCAGCAGCTGCTTTAACGGGGTCGGTATCATTTGAATACTCAATAAGACGATACTGTAGAACTCGGAAGCGACGGAACAGAGTAGAGTAGATTGGGTCAATCGTCTTATGAGCACCTCCTCTCTGTGTGTGCTGGAAGAAATGGCAGCTATCCATATAGTGCATATGTTCTCCACCCTCAGTGGCAAACCGCATGAGGGATGGGAATGGTAGTGAATCGAGCAACATTCTTGTTGCATCCACCAGCTTGATCATGTATGGTGTTAAAATATATCCACCATATCTTGCAACAAACAACTTATGAAATACATTTAAGTGTCTAATGCACTTCACATGGTCATTATGATCTAGTCCCCATGTATAGTCATCAGCATTTAGAGAATGTTCCCTTCCCGGTTTCAATAAACCCGATGGATCTGATCTTCGCAAGATGAAAACTGATTTAGATAAGTGCTCAAACATTGCACTTTCAATCTGCAACTCTGAAACTGATGATGCCCATCCCAAAGCTTCCTGAACAAATTTGTCAACTTCGAACATCAGTGTTTCTGATGATACTCCTTCGAGTAATGGCCCAAACCCACACCCTTCTGAGCAGGGAAGTAGCAATGAATGGGCATCTCTTTTGTTTAGAGATAGCTTCTCCTTAAGAGAACCATCTGCATTGATTTCAATCCTAACTGCTTTGAATACCATCCGGTCTATCATGTTTTGCTTAAATCGGCGAATAGAGGTTTCAATGGTCTCTTTCGATGGTAGTTTTTTCTTGTGAATTCCAATGGTGTTTGATACCATACTTTGCACTTTTAATTGAATCATTTTTTCAACTATTCTGGTGGTTGCGTGATCTAAACAAAACACGGTACGGGAAAGAGGAATACCGGGCATCAATGAATTTGGTAGATTCCTGTTCATTTGCTTGCCAAGTCCGGACCTAAAACCAGTTTCTGTGCACGTTTCATGCTTGGTGCTTTTATCATCTGTCGAGTATATGTTGTACCCATGGAGTGATGTTGGTGATAGCTCTCCTTGTTTTCCAAGTATGGCATCAAGCCACATAGAATCGCCAGATAGGAAAAAGAGTCCCTTATTTGAGCCTGATTGCTCCTCCACTATCCACTTGTTTAACCATCCAGGAGTACCAGCTTCTCCTCCCACATTCAATTCTAAATTCCATCGCCCATCACCTCCATAAAATATGCAAACAGGCCACATATCAAGTGGATTGTGAAACTTGATGCCATGCAGGGAGAGTTCGTGATTGATGCAGGCAACTGCAATTAGGCAACTCTTTTTGCCTCCAATTTCGCGTGCATCTCCCCACAGTTTCCAATACTCGGTATCGGGTATATAGTAATATAAGTAGCGTAAAGTATGTAGCAGTCGTGACGGGTCTATTTTAAAGCCTGTTGGCGTTGCTGTTGGTTTCCATATAATTTCGAATTCTTCGCGCAACTGTTCTCTTACCTTCTTCATTTCAAGATCGGATGGAATACATTTGTTTGTTTGTCGCATTTGTCGGACTACACCCGTGGAATTATTGCAGTCCATGATGTTAACTAATTTACGTGCATCAACTTTGTACTGCTTGTTTGCTTCTTGTTTTGCCAACTTATTAAGAAATGTACCATTTTCTTTATCATGAACATTATGTAATACATCTACCAAGTCATTGGCTGTCAGGCTTCCCAAAAATCTGTTTGGACTGGCGATGGTGCATAGATGAATTAATATCGTATATTAGTCCAGCCTTTAAAGATTCTTTGTCCCCACAATGGATAGATGATGCAATCTCCCTAAATGCTGTGTTTTGCTTCGCGACTCTTCGATGCATGGCCTTGTTGTAAACTGTAGCTGTACGTCCAGTACTATTGTTAGCAGATGAAACCATATCACTAGAAGAAAGACCTACACTTGCTCTACGAACTTTGCCTGCAGGAACAGGACTAGGCTCAAGTTCGCTATCCACTATTAGGTCAGCATCTAATTTCACTGATCTGGTGCAGGTTGTATTTGGTCCTATCTCAGGTAACGTTACAATCGAACTCTCCCATTGTTTCAATATCTCTTGTAATATTTCAGGATTTTGACTACCTGAATTTCGTTTCAGCAAGCAAGCTGCGACAACTTTTAGAGATATGTGAGTTCGGACTGCACCGCCAACTTTGATAATGTTATCTCCTGAGAGTAATCCAAGAGATAATATTGTGTTGTCAAATAGTCGGAGTCGTTTGTATTTCAGTCCAAATATATCAAAGCAATCATTGACAATAAAAAACACATTTGCACTATCGTCAAGCCCATGATATACCTGGTATCCTGCAATTTTCACATTTTCCTCATTGCACAAGGGTCTCATGTATGACAAGTTTAAGATGTCTAAACAATAGTCAGTAACATGTTTCAAGTTAGGTGATGTATGCACTCTGAATATGCAGTATAGAAAGGCGTGTAAAGATATGTGTGTACATGTACTAGCATTGGGGTACATCTCTATTCTGTGATCCAAGCCATATCTTTCGAGTCTACACTTAAAAACTGAGGTTTTCCAATCTTTGATACCAGAAATATGATTCAAATATCGTTTGTCAACAAATTGCCTTCCTTTATACATAAATATATTAGAAAGAACAGCCGGTCTACCAACTACATCATCAATTCGGTTAATCGTGTTTGTGATATCAGTGAGTGGATCAACATAATAGCCTTTACTGCCGATTCTTTCTTCGTGTATTTTATTATCACTACTGTTAGGCAGTATGTTGTCATTTACTTCCTGTAAATTGCTACTGTTCTGTGATCTATTGGAGAGGAGCGGTTGTTTATTGGTCAAGCATTTATGTTTCTTTATTCTGGATTCACATGTAGTTGAATAAACAGCGTGACCCTCAGCATTGCCTGCATTCTTTCGTTTTGATATCGGCTCAGGAGAAAGTAGTTTTTTATCTAATAAGTAACTGTCACAATCTATGTCATTATGCGTAAAACTAAGCTCATCATCTAATATATTGAACATGTTGCTGACGGTGCATGAATAGTTGTTAACTTGTTCTTTCACGAACCCACCAGCAGATGTGTTGTTACATTGTTCACTATGTGGTGAGATGTCGGAACTTTTGGTAAGCGATGATTTGCATGACTCATGATTAAGCGATTCTGATGAATGCAATAATTCCGCACTACATTTCTCATATACAATGTTCC
The DNA here is from genome assembly GCA_027564615.1 of Psolus chitonoides. Lineage (NCBI taxonomy): Eukaryota > Metazoa > Echinodermata > Holothuroidea > Dendrochirotida > Psolidae > Psolus > Psolus chitonoides. The sequence continues at coordinate 6,940 of JAODUJ010205014.1, forward strand.
CCGAACCCTGTGAGGGGCTATGTGACTCACCATTGCATGGCATGGATGACTGAGAAGAGGCAATGATCACACCCACAGAATTACTGCTGCGTGGTTTCGATGGTTGTGAGGCTTCAAAGTTAGTATGCTGTTCACCTTTCATAATATGATGAATGTCACCTGTATGCATTTTACTAGTTTGATCCTTGTTTGGTGACCGACTATGTGAAACAGGCCTTATGACAGGCCATGAACTTGTGCCTGACATATGTACAGGTTTCGTACTTGTGGCGTGTGAAGGGCTATGTGACTCACCATTGCATGGCATGGATGACTGCAAAGAGGCAATGGTCACACCCACGGAATTACTGTTGCGTGGTTTCGATGGTTGTGAGGCTTCAAAGTTATTATGCTGCTGGGCTTTCATAATGTCACCTGTATGCATTTTACTAGTTTGATCCTTGTATGGTGACTGACTGCGTGAAACAGGCCTTGTGACGGGCCATGAACTTGTGCCTGATATATGTACAGGTTTCTTAGGGCTATGTGACTCACCATTGCATGACATGGATGACTGCAAAGAGGCAATGGTCACACCCACATAATTACTGTTGCGTGGTTTCGATGGTTGTGAGGCTTCAAAGTTAGTATGCTGCTGGGCTTTCATAATATGATGAATGTCACCTGTATGCATTTTACTAGTTTGATCCTTATTTGGTGACTGACTGCGTGAAACAGGCCTTGAACTTGTGCCTGACATATGTACAGGTTTATTATTTGTGGCGTGTGAAGGGCTATGTGACTCACCAATGCATGGCATGGATGGCTGCAGAGAGGCAATGGTCACACCCACAGAATTACTGTTGCGTGGTTTCGATGGTTGTGAGGCTTCAAAGTTAGTATGCTGCTCACCTTTCATATTATGATGAATGTCACCTGTATGCATTTTACTAGTTTGATCCTTGTTTGGTGACCCACTGCGTGAAACAGGCCTTGTTACAGGCCATGAACTTGTGCCTGACATATGTACAGGTTTCCTATTTGTGGCGTGTGAAGGGCTATGTAGCCCACCATTACATGGCGTGGATGACTGAGAAGAGACAATTTTCTGAGGTAAAAGATTGCCAGCTGTAGCTTGTGCATAACTGTATGATTTACTGGTGTGTGATGATGCTTGTGCTCTGCCCATACTATTGCATATGAGCTGCTCTAGTTTCACAACTCCATCATTAGGCCCATCACCTGTCTTCAATTTCTTAAGACAATTTTCATCAACATCTGGTGAGTTTCTGATCGTCTGTCCTTCAAACTGTGGCCTTAAGGTGTCTGATGTTGTAGAGACATTGTTGACATTAGGTCGAGATGCTTGTTCAGTTTTGTACACAAATATGTAGTAGCCATCATCTGCATTTGTTTTGTACACTCTGTTATGGAATTGTTCAGTTAGTTCACAGAATGTGGGTGAGGTCTTAATTCCAACACTAGTGTCATCAATCAACACAAATAATTTGTTCCATCTAACAGCAAGAGAAAAGTGGCTATTTTTACCACGAATAGCACCAACTAGACCATAATCACAATCTGAACCTACCGTGATTTGTTCTCTAATTGCCATCCCATTGATAACTGTAGGTTCCTCATTAGGATTAACCAGGACAGTTAGAACCCGAACAAACAAGTATGTTGGAAGGAGTACATCCCTATTGATTAATGTCATGCCCTTATGTTTACATACTAGACATGTTCTACCTTCTTTTTGATGTTGGTATAAAACATTATTAATGGCATCCCCAATGTCATCATTCTTCACTACATAGAGGGGGAGATATGTACGGTCTATGGTACGTTCGGCTTTGCAAATATTGCAATTGTACATAAATTTAACCTCCGCATTAAATAGTTGTGTCTGCTGTTGGGTCTCCGACATAAAATCGAATATTTCCTCAAACGATGCACCAGCTGTGCGACCAGGGAATGTACCAGCATTCCTTTGAAGCCACTGCCATGGTGTCTCTCGCAACTGGCGCAATGCCTCTGGATAGATATAAGAGGAATATCCTTCTCGATGAGCACAAGCATCATAAATGCAATTCATAAAAGGTCCTCTATTTATGTTGTGCAGGTCTTTGTAGAATGTGAATTGAGCCAATTCGAGAAAAGAATCAATTGCACAGGAGTTATTCAAGTTGAGAAAATGAAACTCTGGGGATGCCATACTAATGTAAAATACTGCAAAGAATAATTTAACAAATTGATTTACTAATTAAGAAGCCACCACTCAAGCAATAGAGAAGATGAAATGTTGCTACCATGGCATGTTAATATGTGCCTTGTGGGTAGCAGATTCTGTGCAGAAGAGCACAATCCAGGCAATGTCATTTGACAAGTTCAGGTGTTGAAATGATGAATTCATACTGGGAGAAGTATTGAAGATAGTACATAATGTGGAAAAGAGAAAGTATAGTGCACAGTGAATTTACCAAATGTTAATGCACACTACGCAATACAGGGGTGTAGCTCTTCTACAAACTGCGAGCTGTTGTACTACTGTACAATATTGTTAACAATATTTGCAGCTAAATAGCTGTGTGGTCTTTTTTCTTTTTTTGGTGTTTCAGGCTATGGAATGTCGGTTAAGGTTTTTAATTATGTAAAAGGAATTCAAAGAACAAATACTTATATACACAACTAAATAAACTAATACCGTAAATGCTCTTTATATTCTGAAGTCACAGTAATTAAATTGCTCCGATTTCACTATTAGTGACTGATGAATCTGCAACTCTGTCTGCAACACTGTCCAATCATGGAGAAGAGGCTGCAATCTGCAGCTGTGCACGTTCTGTATCAAATAGGAAGAGGAATGTATGAAAATTGGGCCATATCCCAAAATGGTTATCATCAAACTTAAATTTATAACCAAGAGTGAAATGCACTAAATAACCAAAGTTTGTTTCATAATTTTATTTGTGATTACACACATAATGGTTGAAATGAAAACAATTAAAGACGACAATAGTGCGTGACGTGTGTGATGTGGCGGGAGAGAACTTGGAAAAGGTGAGATAACTACTATACAGATTAAAATGAGTTATAAATGATTAGGGACAAGAATTTCCTGTTTGCTGAAAGCAGGGTTGGCATTTTCCCGGGAAAAAACTGTTTTTCCCAATGAGCGGTAAAAACCGGTAAATACTGGTAAAAACCGCTTCTGTCTTGAAAACTAATTACTTCTCTGTTATATGCAGGGTCATCAGTAGGCATGCTACCAATCATGACGGGCATATGTAATTGAATATGAAGATAGTTACTTAGCTTCATTCTAGGCTAGTTTATCACAACCTAATTCTACTTTTTGTAGACAAAAAGGGTATTTTTCATATTGCACCTACAGTAGGCTAGTTATTTTGTCACGATCACTTTCCTGCAGTATGCATTGCCTGTTTCCCAAACTTTTATAGGCCCACACTGAGACACCCATCCCTCCTAAATTCTTTAGGCCTATTATGTGCTCAGACAGTTCTTTCCAGTTTCCACAAATACAGTAGGCTACAGTCTATTGAGGTGAACTTTAAAGCAGGTGGCTCAATAGCATACAACAGGAGACTCATACTGCACACTGTCATTAGAGTTCTGGAAATTCTGTGTTTTGAACGATTCAGATATGTA
>JAODUJ010205125.1:0-10586 GCA_027564615.1 Psolus chitonoides
CAGAAAATACTTGGGCTGATATTTGGAATACCACACTGGTCACATGTCCAAGAATATGATGAGTGTTCCTGTAGGACTTTATAAACATCATTACACATATCAATACAAGATCTATGGTACCAACAGTTACAGTTATCACAGGCTAGGGCTTCCTGGCCCCACTTAGCAGCTTTCTGGCAAATTTCACATGGGTATTTAGGCTTATATGGTCCAGGATTAGGGTGTATGTCACCTGACAGTGACAAAATGGCATAAGTTTGTGCCATTATGGCAAGTTTGCACAGCAAGGCCATGTTCTTAGAAGTACCAGTGTGAATGCTAACAGTTCCCAAGACGAAAACTGGAGTGGTAATGTGGGGGCTATTACGTTTCCTAGAACGATTAGTAGGGTAATAAATTCCAAAATCAAATAAGGATCCAAAGTAAGCATCCGCAATGCCGTTCAAATTCAGTTCAAGGGCGTGGTTTCCATCACAAAAGGATAATATTGATAGGCCTAAGGGCAGAGAATAGAAAAATACAGTCCCACCTTGATAGCGTGATGTGTGAGCAAAACGTGGCTTTTCCTGATGGCGCGTAAAGGTTGTACACAGGAGTAAGAATACCAGGAGTAGAGTCGTCAAAATTCCCCACGACTGTCTAGTGGCGGGAACGGCGGCCATCTTGAACCATAAAATCCAAGTGTTAGGATACTATAAAATGAGCCTAAGCTACCTAGGCTAGGCTATACACATCGAAACCGTTAAAAGTTATTGCAGCTGTAACGTTAGGCCTATGCACATCAAAAACAGTTAAAAAGTTAAACAGTTAAAAAGTTTGCAAAAAAAACCCTGGAACAGACAAATTGTCTCGAGCAGTACAATCCCTGTGTCCAAATTGAGGGTGTCCTGGTGTTACAAGTCAGTACGTAACAGTTGGTGACACTTGAAAACACTCTTTCAACAACTGCCAATCTGTCAAATCCGATTTGGCGGTAACGAGTTAATGATTTAGCAGTACAACATTTGTTATATCTGGCAGCCCTGGCATTGTTTCCACCCTTTTGAAAATTACCCAAACTCCGGGAAATTTTGACAATTTCGGGAAATAGAAGAATTTCGTGAGATTATGAAAATGAATGTTATTGACAATGCTAGCTATGAAACCAAGCAAAATAGTTGCCAGTTTTCAGGAAGAGAGAAGAGCGAGTTGATCTCAGTGGCCTGAAACCTTAAAAAAACTTAACTTCCCGATATAACTACGTCTAGGATTGTTCTGGCAACTCTTTTATAAATAGAGGTGAAGGGTCGATGGCGCTGTTCCTTGCTTCTCTGCCAGCCTTCACGTTTGGAGGTGCTTTATATCTTGGCGTTCTTGCGATCATTTCTAAACAGAGGTGGAGGGTCGGTGGCGCTCTTCCTTCCTTCTCTGCCAGCCTTCACGTTTGGACGTGTTTTGTATCTTGGCGTGTTTGCGATCATTTTTCGCAAAAGTCTTCAGGTATAGTGAGCTCCTTTCAATTAGGTAGTGTAGGAATTGTTTGTACAGTTTTTAGTGAAGTTACTCGAAGTTTAGGTGTTCATTCGAATGTTTTTTCTCTGTACTTTATATTTCGTAAGGACTCGTCGTTTAAGTGACAAGCTGAGGCTCATAGCCTACCACAGTGAGTAAGTACCCTTCGTACGTTAGGTCGGCATCATATTCACCAGTAGACGTTTGCCTATTACCTTCACGTTATGATGGACTGTTGGACTCCCTTTGCATGTGTAGGAATACTAACCTATTAACAGTTTGGTCATCCTTTGTATTTTATAATTTATGAGTTTTTGTAGAACAAACTCCCTTTGGGACCCCACTGGTTAGCGACAAGTTGTGTTATCTTTATATTTTTCCTTAGTGTGTAGTCATGTTAGCGTCGTGAACTCATGCTCAGCTGAAGCGCACTTGTTAACAAGGTATTTTTATTGGCCATTAGGGTTAGGGTTAAAGGTTATGTTTTATTGTTAAAGGATTATCAACAATAAATGGGATAATAATAGACCACTCTCTAAAATTCCATGACCATGTAAATCAAGCATGTTCTAAATTAGCGCAGAAGGTTGGGTTTTTAAGAAGACTAAGAGATCATGTGCCTAAGACACAGTTATATGTACCTTTTATAATGCTTTCATCGATCCGCAACTCACATTTTGTAGTAATTTATGGGCGGAAAATTGCCATGGTGACACAAATAAGCTTTTCTCGCTTCAAAAGCGTTGTGCTAGTATTATAGCCGATGCCGATTGGGAAACCGCTTCATATATTGTTTCAAAAGATATAAATTGGATTCCCCTACCAGATGTTTTTTGGATGAAAAGATGAAATGATGTACAAAATAGTAAATAATATGGTCCCTACTTGCCTTACAAATAAGTTTGAACATGTTAAAAATATACATGATCTTGGAACTAGAAAAGCCACAAGTAATGACCTTGCTGTGCCTCTTTGTAGAACGGAATTATTTGGACGGTCATTTCAGTATGTGGGTACTATCGAATAGAACAATTTGGGTGTCGACCATCGTAACACGCCACTAATTTCATTTAAAAATTCCCTTAAAGCAATGGTAACACCAACATGACAAAGTAATATGTCTTATTTTAACATTTTAATTCTTTTTGTAATTTGTTTAACTATTTTACCATACGTACTGTACTTTTATTATGATGTTGCTTTCATAAGTTTTATCTCTGATATTCTATTTTTATATTTCAATTTGTAAATCAGGGCCCCATGTAAGGCCAATATGCTTGCATGTTGAATGGGCTACCCTGTATAAAAAAATTAAAATAAACAATCGATCTATTATAATCGGATAGCCAATAATATTCTTGTTAAAGAGTGCGCATCGGCCCACTCAGGGTTGCTTGTACACTATTCGTCCATCCTTATTTGTTTCTTTATCAGGAGCCTAGAATAGTCTAATTAATTAGGGCTGTGACCGTGCGTGTTACAAGGTTTTTTGCCTGGATTATATTTACGCTAACACTGTTATTCCGAGCCGGTCAGCCGGTTAAGTACCCCCTAAAAAGGTTTACCTGGGATTACCTTACCAAGACTGTTTTCTATTGAAGAATCGATTGGATTACCGGCTCAAATCGATAGAACCTTGTTCCCAGGTGTCAGAGTTACCGACCTTTTCTCCATTGGGGCTTACATCAGTTATGCGCAAGGTACTAAACCCCTACTCTCCGGGAATTACATTGGAGTTCTGCATCCATTGGACTAAGGACCGCCGGGCTACCATCAAACCTGGATGGGTAAGGAACTCCGGAAAACAGTTACGGGTTTCAGAACCAAAGACAAGAGCGGGCTCCGGGAGAGAATGTCGGCTCATGAGCCAGGAGAAAGGTTAAGAGGAGAAGAAGATCACTACTAGAGATACCTCTGGCAGGTCCCTCACTGGATGGGGTGAAGTAATTACCAGCGATACCTCTGACAGGTCCCTCACTGGGAAAGTGAGTACCAGCGATACCTCTGGCAGGTCTCTCGCTGGAGAAAGTGATTAGCAGCGATACCTCTGACATGTCTCTCACTGGAGAAAGGGATTTCCAGCGATACCTCTGGCAGGTCCCTCACTGATGGGGTAAAGTGATTACCAGCAATACCTCTAGCAGGTCCCACACTGGGAAAAAGTGAATACCAGCGGTACCTCTGACAGGTCCCTCACTGGGGATGAGTGAATACCAGCGATACGTCTGGCAGGTCCCTCGTTGGAGAAAGTGATTACCAGCGATATCTCTGGCAGTTCCCTCACTGGAGAAAGTGATTACCAGCGATACCTCTGGCATGTCCCTCGCTGGAGAAAGTGGTTACCAGTGATACCTCTGACAGGTCCCTCACTGGGGAAGAGTAAATACCAGGGATACCTCTGGCATGTCCCTCATTGGGGGAGAGTGATTACCAGCGATATCTATGGCAGGTCCCTCGCTGGGGAAAGTGAAGGTGCTGCCGGAGAAGGGCAGCCACCGGAGCCGGGAAGGGCTCACGGGCTGGCTCCTTGACCCAGAGCAGTTCCGAGGCCCGGGTTCCGAGCGGAGACCGGCTAGACCGGCAGCCCGGAGAACAGGCAGCCTAGAAAGCCCGGCGATGGGAACGATCGGAGCAACGGAGTTGGCGGTCGGAAGGGCCGAGTGTCGGGACAACCGGGACATGGGCTGACTAGTTCAGGCCGCCGAGAGCCAAGCCACACGGTAACCGAAACAGATAGGCCGTTGGATCTGGCCGATTTAAATGATAGTACGATAGTACGATTTACGGGGGGAAAGTGAATACCAGTGATACCTCTGGAAGGTCCCTCACTGAGAGAAAAGTGAATAACTCACCGGGAAAAGTGCGCAACCGATACTCAGTTTGGCACGAATAAAGAAAATCTGTCACGGTAGTTTCTAACAAGAATAAAACGGGTAGTGTGAAGGGCACACTGACTAACAAGAGAAAAAGGAGATGAGAGCTCACCAGTTCTACCGAAAATACCAGTGATACCACAGAAAGTTTAACTGAGGGAAATAATACGGACGATACCTGGTTTGACTTAAGAGAGCGCTCATCGTCGGGACGGGTAGGAGACAGACAGTGGAGCCGTCGTACTACCCACTAGAGACAATAAGGAGATTGGAGGGGTCGACCGTGCCGGACCGAGAGCCAGGGAGTAACCAACGCCCGGAAGAGCCTGGAACCGAGCTGCCCAGCCGATACCAAAGCAGCCGGCATACCCGATAGCCTTGGAGTCCGCGGGACTATGTTACCGAGGGACAATCTTTCAGGATGGTCGGATCCGAGAGCCGGTAGAAAAGGCTAGATACGACAGTGATCACACCGGATGTCATTTTGTTTTTTTGGAAAATCTTCGGAATGTACAGTTTTTGTTTCGTTTGGAAGCGTTTGTAGGATATTAATTTAAGTTTGGAAGACGTTTCTGTACTTAAATCCGTTTTTGGATAGATTGTCGGGCTACGCAATTCCCGTAAAAGAAGCGGTACTTTAATCTCAAGCCTACACCGTTAGCCGGCCGTACTTCACGAGCGGAACATTTACGACGCCCATTTATCACACAGTTCCATGATCTATCTATGGAACTTCTTTAGAAAGTTCACTTGGATCTTCGTTGGGTATTTTCTATCTTGGAATCTGTGACCGGGATTAACACCTCCCAGGTGCTGATTATTCCGGCGGGTTTTTCATACAGAGATATACATCCTTGGCGCCCGAGGGGCCGGACTTATAAACCAAAAAAGGCCGGCATGGTCGGTACCCAATGCCCAGGGACTATCGGATAACCATCAAGTTGGACAAAGAGTTCCCAGATTACGGGAGCAGCAGTTGCGAGCCGGAAAACAAGCAGTCACATTCAACCCAACCCAACGCCTTCGAAGAAGCATAAGAGCTCGAAAAGCCGAGTCGAACAGGGGAAGGGATGAGTGAATAAAATACTCACCGGAACGAGAATCGGCGACCGGTCAAGTCGGGACGACCGAGACCGTGGCTGACAAGGACCAGGCCGCCGATAGCCAAACCACACGGTACCCGAGACCCTGAGCGTTCCACTGCGGGGGTCATTCAGACTCAAGCCATACAGACTAACTCTGCGGTACGTGTCACGAGTATTGTGTACTACGAAATATGGTGGTGCAATGTGACCACTAATTTAGAAGGATGTGTATCACGAAAGAAACTCATCAGCCTTGATGTTTCTGGCCGTAGTACGGGCCGGGGCACTTGTCACCCAACTTGGACTTAAATCCAGATTGCTGTTTGACCAGTCTGTGAGAGCCTCAATGTGATCCATGAGGAATACAAGAGACGTGGCCCTTCACACATGTAGCATACACCGGGGCGAACCCACTCTTGAAACTCCCTCTTGGTATTTGTTGAAATAGGGCCAATTGATTCCGAGCCCGGTAGGTGTTTTTTCACGGCCCCGTAAAGTGTTCTGGCCCCTACATGGCTTTCGCGGTTCCGGGACCGTCCCCGGTATTAAATGGTTCAGCCCATGGTGTGGTGTGATTCGAACACATAGCTGCCGCGGGTCCTGCTTTAGTGTTCTTTGTACCTGCTTTAGTGTTCTTGGTACTTGTGTTTATCTTCCCGCGGCCCTCTTCAGTACTAAATAAAACGCGGTCCGCGGCCTTTGTTTTACGCTTTAATCTCCTTTGACGGAACAAAGACGACCCGTGACCCTTGTCCTACAGTTTGGTGTTACTGTCTATAACTTCAAAGACAGCCTTGTGATTACTGGTTACTGCTAGGCGGTTACTAATCCTTCCTCTCATAAAACTTGAGCGACGTTAGTTACAGCGTGTTCGGAGGTTCACGAATGTAGTTTAGCGTATCATTCGCCATCACGCTAACGGGGGTCAGTTAAGAGTAATAACAACCGGAGCGTTACATCCCAGTTTCCTTTGGCACATTTTGAGTCACTGCTTCTGGGTAACAGTCCGCAGCTTGTGTTTTCCGCTCCGAGTTACTGTGACATAAGGGTGTTCGTTGGACGTTCACCTAGCCTTGGGAGTTTTTCTCCCTAGCTTCAGTTTAGCTCTCGGTAACTGATTCAGTCATGGGCGTAGAGCACGTGGGGGTTCGGGGTCATGACCCCCATACTTTTGAAGTAATTCCATTCGACTTTTAAGGGCAACAAAAGTCAAGAAGAAAGAAGCCCCTAGTACCGGTAGATTGAACTTTAAACCGACGGTCCGCAAACCCTGGGACGGGTCCCAAAAAGTGGGACGCCTGGAAATTTGGGTGGGACGCCTACATTTTCAAGGGGAAACTATATATAAGATTTGATTTCGTTCCTTCGCGCCCATCATGGTATCTGTTTTACTTGTCTTGCCATGTGTTGTCACTTTTGTGTCATCTAAACCCCGACGAACCTACATGATAACCATAATTTTTCGCGCGCTCGTGAATGCTCTGTATTCGGCTCTTTTCTTGCCGTGTCATCTGTTGTCATTTGTGGCGAATGTACTGTAACATAAAGATCGGACATGGCATTCTTCTTTTTCTGCAGCCTTCTGCGCTAGGAGTTCAGTTGGTATATTTGTGGTTTTGTGGGCATATTGGTACGCTTGTCGGTACATTTGACCTGCTCTTCCCCCGACTTTCGACACCGAAGCTACGCTAGTGGCATTATGTATATTTCGTCATGTCTTGTCATGCTGTGTTATTTGTGCCGAATGTGCCTCCAATAACTCAAACATCGGACATGACGAACTTTAGTTCATTTCTTTTTCATCACCGTATGCAGGCCCGTCGTAACCGGTGCGGCTGGTGCCGCCACACCCCTCCCCAACAAAATAACATGAAATAAATAAAAACAGGAAACAGATTAAATAAATACAATAAATGACAAAAGAACAAAATACAAACAAATGCGGAAATACTACAAAGAACATCCGACTCTGGATCTTGTACCATTGATATAACAACATGTGAGAATACTATTCGGGATCATGAAAATGTGAGGGCTTCAGGAGGCTTCGCCGCCTAATCCCTAACGCGGGGCTGTCCCACTTCCAGCCCCTGCTAGGGGTTTCACACAGAGACCCCACGTCACCGCATCACTAACAAATTTGGTACAGGTACTATACGGACCGCGTGATGTCATTTGTGCCAAATATCGGACACGGAAAACTCCTGACAATTTTGCGCGCGCAATCATTGAGTATTTTGCCATTTATTTAGTTTCATTGCCGTACTACTACGTACATCACCGATATTCATTACATAATTGTCATCAAACGATCCATGAAAATCATGTTTTCTCACGCTAATTGTCCGGCGATCGGCAGTTGGGACGCTTCCGATTGGCCGAGAGTTTCATTGGGTTTTCGGAACGCTGCTTTGAACGACCTCCGTTAGGTTAACACGTAACGTTAGACGCATGCAATGTGTAGTGTTGCACTATAGTATCAGACGACCCCCAATAGGGTGCTCCAGTCAGACCAACTCAGACTTCCTCATTGATAATTAGTGTTGCCAATTGCAACTTCTGTTTTCTTGACGCTTGCCGGCCTTTAACATTCAAAACACTAATTATCAGCTAGTAAGGTCCTGATCCCTACACTATGATTTATGAAACAGATTTACGCCCTTAGATTCAGTATTGTAACACAACCTCGAGCGTTAGTCGATGCTTGTACGAGAGACCGGTTTACCCAATCCGACCTTAGCAGTTTACCACTCTAAAACTGGCAACGCAGACCGGCCGGCCAGGAATCGTTTTTTGGGCAGGACATATAGGCAATACGGGGCCTTCAGCACTAATCAAATTCCTGGATTCCGAACATGTGATGCGATTTCAAAATCCAACATCTGAGTCTTTTCTCCTAGTTTTGACCCCGGATTATGAAAGACCACACTCGATAACCCCTGAAACGCCACCCTAACCTTTTTTCCGAACCCTAATCCTGATTTTGAAACGAATTTGAAAAATCCTTAGGAAAGATTTTCGCCTATGATAATACGTCCTGCAAAAAAAAATAAGGCGGCCAGGAGGCGTGATTTTTTTCCCCACAAGCTTAAGGGCATTTCGATTCTTCAGGAATTACTACAAATTCGTTTCAAAATCAGAGTTAGGGTTCAGAAAAGGGTTAGGGTTGGCTTCCTATGGGTCAAGAACTGCATTGTCCTCCCGTGAGTCAGATAATTGAGTATACAATACTGTTATTTGTTTTTAAATCAGTTATGAAGAGATCTCCTGGATATTTTGATGATCTCATTGAGCCATATACCCCTTCTCATAGACTCCGTTGAAGCTACCAGAATCATCTTGTGGAGCCAAGTTCAAATCGTTCTTGGGGAAACAGATTGTCCTCTAGGGCTGCCCCACGTCTTTGGAAAAAAACTTCCGACTCGTGTCAAGTTTGCAAGTACATTGACTGAGTTCAAGAGTTACCTCAAAACTTGCCTAAATAAGCTTTTGTTTTTTTCTATATTCGTTTGCTGGGGGTCTTTCTTTTTTTTAATTTTTTTTATAGATAAGATTCTTTCTGTATCAGTGCCATGAGCACCTTGTTTGGTGGATTCGAGCGCTATATAGGTTTTCATTGTTATTATTATGGGTAATGGAGCATGTTCTTCCATAATCCGGGGTCAAAATTACCATAAAAAATATTCTTAGTTTTTAGTTTAGTTTAGTTTATTCTTAGAACTTAGTGTTTGAAAAAAGTCATCAAAAGTGTCACATGTTTGAATTCCAAGAATTTGATTGGTCAGCAGGTCCAAATTTATGATATCCCCCTTAAGCTTGTGGGAAAAAAATCACATGGCCTGGAGGCGAAATTTTATTACCGATTCGAGTTCGATATGTCCAAATTATCATAATGGGCGGGATTTACTCTTGACGTCACAGCGATTGCTCCCACTGCCGGTTCACGTAATTAATACGTTTACTAAGTACACTGTCGAACTCTTGTAAATTGTTATGTAGGCTATGCACGGTATATAGGCCTAGGCCCCATGTTGATAAGCAAGTCTGTGGAATACGTACTTCATAATGATGCTTGTCATGGAAATCTTTTAATTAAATTCTGATTTCGTCACGTAGAAATTTCAGAAATTACATTTATCTTCTATAGGCCTCGTTTGGTTGATGACAGTGCGATCATGAAGGACGTGGCAAATTCTGGTTTCACGTAGAAAAAGAAAAAAGTCACCGTGACATGTATCTACGGAGTGTTAGCTCAGTGAATAATGCTGGTGACTACAAGCCATGAAGTTCCCGGTTCGAGTCACTCCAATATCAATGTATGTCGTCCAGTTACGGAGTTGTTATTCTATGGAGCGCCGAATGGGCAAAAACTCGTAGTCGCACCAATCACACCAATCATCGATCATACCAACCGCGATCACACCAATCGTCGATCACACCAATCGGCGATCACACCCCGTACCGATCACACCTTATATCGATCACACCTCATATCGATCACACCAATCACAATATCGATCACACCTCATATCGATCATACCAATCGGCGATCACACCCCATACCGATCACACCTCATACCGATCATACCTCACATCGATCACACCTCATATCGATCATACCAATCACAATACCTATCACACTTCATACCGATCACACCTCATATCGATCATACCAATCGGCGATTACACCCCATACCGATCACACCTCATACCGATAGGCGATCATACCAGTAACAATCATACCAATGGCAATCACACCACTGGACCACGAATTATACAGGTATTTCCTATGGCATATACGTATATATAGGCTACAGTTTTTTTTTATTTCAGTGAATATGTATTGTAATGCCATTTTGCAGTTTCCAAAATCCTGTAGTAAATTCAGACCTGCCAAATATATCACTTGATATATTAATCTTGTGAAAATCGTCACATTTTTGTTGCTTATAATTTATATATACAAGATTTTACCAAAAAAGTGAAAATTTACCTGATTTTCTCTCATTACAAATTGGATTATTACACTTGACCAATAGGGGCGCGGAAAGTACACACCAGTAAATTAAGTGGCGCGAAGAGCTCATCTGTAAAATAGCCCTCCAGAATGCAGCCAGGGGGCGAAAATGCACATATA
>JAODUJ010205236.1:0-16077 GCA_027564615.1 Psolus chitonoides
AAAGTTAGAATTCGGAAAGTTCAGAGTCGGATACAGAAGTTTGAGATAAGACTATTATAATTGGAAATTGTATTGTGGAAAAGTTTTGAGATAAGACTTCGGAAAATAACTACGCAATTAATTGGACTGGGCTCAAAGGAGCCTAACAGGATAGCGAACGATTGGGGTCAGTGGTCATCTAGTGGTAATTTAGAGTCATTTTATGAAGGCACTCGAAATGTGTTTCTTCACCTACAGATTTAATAGTACTTCAATTGTTGAGAGTTTGTCATTAAACTGAATCAGTGCTTCCTTCGGGTGTTCTGAAATATGATGCCAACGGTCATCTAGTGGGCATTTGGGGTCATTTTATCAAAACGCCTTAAATGCTTCCTCTCCTATAGTTTTTGGGTAGAAGGTTTATCATAATTAGACTTGGGTAGTGCTTCATTTTGGGGTGTTCAGGGATTTTAAGTTAACGATCATACAGGGTTTATTTAGGGTCATTTTATGGAAATGACTAAAAAAGTTCTTCCACTACAATTTTGATGGTACATTGTTGTGGGTTGATCAAAATTAAATTTGGTCAGTTATTCCTTTGGGGTATTCAAGAATTTGGGGTAAATGGTCATCTAGGGGTAATTTGGGGTCCACGATCTTCTAGTGGTCATTGAGGATTAAGTTGTGCCATGCATACACATTTAGATAAATTTTGATGAAAATTAGACACATTGATGGATGGATGACGGATCATCAGTAGTGGTCAGAGAGTTGGGGTCCATGGTCATCTAGTGGTCATTTTGGGTCATTTAATGGAAACACTCAAAATGCTTGTACAGATTAATTCGTATGTGTGAAGGGTTTGTCGTAATTATACCTGGGTAGTGCTTCCTTTGAGGTGTTCAGGAATTGGTGCACATAATCTGGTATGAGCTTCTGAACCATTGCTTCTCTGGTTGTGAAGTCAACATCGGCAGTGACCACGCTCTGGGAGGTGGCATGAGGGTCATCCCCCACTCCCCTCCACCCCGGATTCCCCCAGTTATGTTAGGCTGCCTAGGACTGGGTCGCCCGTCGGCCCATGCTGCGATATCACTGCTGGTTTCGTGGTGGAATAGATTGGAGATATGTGGGACGCCACATGACTCCGACACATCTGCTCGTCTCAGGAAATAGAAATATATACGTCCAATAGTATATTGAAAGTCAATACAGAAATGTGCGTGGAGAGTACCAAAATTAGCATCGCTGTTTACTCTCAAGGGTTGTGTGGTTGTTCTGGAGCATATAGAAACTTCCCAAGTTCAGCATGGGGTAGCTAAACCAGTGTAATTTTTTTGTCAGACTGGAAATCTCAGGAGGTGGGGAACAGATTTGTTTTAGGGGGAACGACATTTTATTAAATTTTCACAGTGGGAGGACTTCCATTCGTTATTCTGTCTCTATTTAAGGAATAATTGTATTCTACTTTTGGAAAGACAACCGTCGATCTTTGAAGGCCCAGCTATGAGTACTTAACGGTTAGGGTTGTATTTTAGGCACATCAAAATGGCTAGTTAGGGTAACAACTGACAACTGCTGTGAAGTGCATTCATCATTACAATTGTCATGTACAGTGGTGTAGTTGGGGGAATATGAAGTAGTTTCCTCAGACGAAGTCACCATAGCAGGAGAGCTGCCGCACTTGCCACTGCTGTATTTAGAAACAAAGATGTTACGCAGTTGTACACTTGTATGCATGTGATTGACGTATGACGTTTTGTTCTGTGTGACATGCCCCGCCATGTAAAGATGTACCGGGGCTCTCGTGGCGGGCAGATCAGAGGGAGTGCAGTTCATTGGAACTACAGATCCTACTTTTCCAGAAAAAGTACGAGAGCCAAGGCTAAGTAAGTATCTGGTTCTCTCTTACCCTTTTCAAAATATTAAATACAAATATTGTCTGATATCTGTAATATTTTATAGTACGTGCGAGTACGTGCTATATTATAAAATGCATAGATGGTGTTATAATATTACAGAGAGTTACAATCTTTTGAAAATAATTGGAAGAAAATCAAGAAATCCTTCAAATTGAGATCTTAACATTCAACAGTTAACATCCACTAAGATTCCCAGCCCAACCAAAGCCGCCGCCGTAAGATTTAACACTTCCTTGCTCATTTTGTTGGCAATTTCGGCAACGTATGCAGAGTAACTTTCATGAAGAAACTATTTCAATAATAACTTATTGTAACATAATGTTATAGGTTATAGGAACAGGTTCATTGAATGAATGCGATGCTGAATGAATCGATTTCCTCATTGTATTGATTGAAAGCAAACACGGAGATCATCGGGTGTCATTTGAGCGTCGGGTTATGATTATGCATTCCATTTAAAGGACATTATCTCTCGCCCCATATCTGCCAAACATCTATGTAGTTATGGTCACCTCAAATTCTCAATTAAAGTTGTGTATGACACTTCGACCAATGCAGAATTTAGACACCTAGGTGTTGAAATTCCTTGGTTTAATAGGTGTTAGAGGGAGGATGTACATAATTGTGTTAGGCAGGGTGGAGGTTTAATGTATGTGCAGTGTTTTCATATGGTGTTCGGTAAAAGCTACTGCGCCACTGGTGCTTTTGTTAGGTTTTGTCAGACGGGCACAACTTATCTGATTTTCTTTCATGATATATGTCCTTTAGTCTGTATCAGAGCAATTTAAAGAGCACGTTTACTCTAAAATTTGAATATGTAATGGTATAGAGCATTAAAAATCATGGCAGTAGCTCTTTATCTCACCTTTATATATAGCATGTTCAATTTCAGAGATATACCTGTCTGAACATTGTTAAATTTATTATGATGTCACTCCCTTACACTTGGGAAAATCTTTTTGTATCCTGTTGTTTTTTATGGCAAATTTAACATAGAAATCGAAATGCTAATTTCAGTGGGTTGCATTTGATATCTACAGAGAATAACAATTTGTATATGTCAGGAACATGTGGATACTTTCATCTACATTTCAAAAGGAAAGTAAAGACTTTAGCAACAGTCAGGTATTGACATAGGATAAATGTGGTCTGGCCGTCCTACTCCTATTCAATTTGCAACCATCATACAGAGATATATCTGTGATGGAACCTGCTATAAAGTGGGAATAGAGTGGTACTGGTATGATTGTTGATGCTCTAGTCTATAACATCGCATTAGGGTAGGGGGCCTACACTTGTCCTTTAAAATTAAACTGACTGCATTTTCATACTCAGCTGCATGCAGTCTCAGCTGCATGTTACTTGTTAGCATGGACAAAATATTTATATCTATAGTCATTTTTTTGGAATTATGGTAGACTACCTGGTTTAGGTAATAATGGTGCTAGTTGGTGGGCAGGTGGGGTTGGCGGACCTATAATGAAATGACAACAAAACAGAAGGGTTCTTAATCCGCGTGAAGGGTGTCATTGTTCGACCGTCCGGAAACAAGAACGAGCGCAGCTCGTATGAGCTAGTCCCATATAAAGTTGATCTACGGGTTGTAGAGTCGGGGCCCTAGGGAGCAGTTGTTTCTCCAAAGTTGGGTTCCATCCTCTATTCAGCATAGTTCTGAACGTACACCGAAAAATGGCCTGGGCATTGGTCCGGGAGTGGAGGTACAGCCGCAGTGAAGTATAATAACATTAACATCGAATTTCAGACCCAATATTACAATTAACAAATATTACAGTTAATATTAACATCGCCCGCCTCTTCCTCGCCCCTTCACACCGAACCTGTCCCTCAATCATGTACGCTTAAGATCTGAAGTTCAGTCAGTTTGAGTTTTATTTTAGTCCCATTGTGTGTTCTATCAGTAACTTTACACTGTATACTCCTAATTAGTCTGCTAATGACCCTCCCCATTTAGCCATTCATCTGCAATCAGCTAGTAATCTTTTCTATTGAATAGACTGATAATATTGCCAGTGTGATCACTCCAAATTAATTCTCATAATGGGCCTATTGCATTACATTGATTACAAACAATAAGGAATGGCAACACTGACTGTCACGTGACCTAAAACGGCGAGCTAAAACGGCGTGACGGAATGACGTACAAATAGGATTATAGTCTTGTTCGGGACTAGCAAAAATTAACTTTAAAACTAATGTAAAACGCAGTTGGTGTACACAATTGGAATGGTCTTATCGGGAGAAATTTGGACGCCATATGGACTCTTCCATTCATTTCCCCGCCTGTTCAATAAGTAACAAAGTACATGTGTTTTAATTCTTTCCGAAAATTCTGTTTCTGTAAGGGATGTTCAAAACATGCCTAAACGTACGGAGTGTGGTTTTACATCACTAGCGTAGCCTAATTAAAAAACAAACACAATGAAGATATAAAAAGGCGAGATTTGTGGCGAATAGACACTAGCTATTGTACAGACGCCTTTTGTCGTTCACAAAAATGCTACTTGCATTTACAGGACTTTAGAAGAAGACGTGACATTTATGTAGTCATTTCCTGTGATCGATATATTGGTCTAGTTGCCATGGGCGCAAAGAGACAACATATTTTGCCTGAAAGAATATTTATGAGTTTTATTTTCTCTCTCCACTAGAATAATGCATTGCTGCCATTTGACCAACTAATCCTACTATTTGTTATGGCAACTATTCATCATTTATGGTACACTCCAACGACCAACTTGCTGTGGACCTGGTTTAGGCAATAAACTGGGGTTCAATCTTCCTTGTAGAGAGTTAATCAATTTGCAGCTCCAGTGATCTTATCTGCCGAGAAATTCTAAAACTATACCTCATGAAATGATCGATGGCGCCATTCGGTGGAATGGGTTTCGATTGTGACACACTAAGTGAATTTGTCAAAGCTTCCATACAATATATTCTTTCAATCAGGCAATCTGTATACAAATGTCACATGATAATACGACATAACGCTTGCAACTGATCAAACCCAACACGGTAACCGTTCACAAAAATCAGTCAGTTCAGTTGGTCAGTAATTGGTCAGTCATTGGTCTGTCTATATATACTTGTGCGTGGACCAATTACGACAATTTTGTTGACTAAGCATTGAAATTAGTTTTGAAGCGATAGTTTTTCGAACGTTTAAATGGACTGCGACATTGCAGCGAGTTAGGCCTATACCAATTTGACATTTATTACGATAAACCTTGAATAGCCCTGGTGCTTAATAGGCGGCCCGCGGGCCAAATTTGGCCTGCATGCCCACTCAATCTGGCCCGCGAAAAGATGTGAGCAGGAAAAAGAGAATTTCGATTTCTACAAATGTTGTCAATTGTCACGTGTGCCATATTATCGGACGTAATCATTACCCAAATTTCAATGCGCGTTTCGCGCGCAGTGGTTCTTTTTTCTTTCTTGCAATGTACAATACAATTACAATACATTCCTAACCCTAATCCACCCAATGCATAGGAATGTAATTGTAATGAATGAATGCACTGTTACTAAGCGAGAAAACATGTGTCCAAAAAAACACGCCGGTATTAAAGCTGCAAGGAAATGCATTTTCAATGGGTGAATTGGCTGCCCTAATCTCTAACCCTCTAGAATATTCAGAACATGTTATATAGCTTAGTAGCCCCTAACTGTTTACCTGCTGGACGGATGCATTGGGTACTTGGGTGAATAATGTCTGGCCGCGCTGCATAACAATAGTCGCATGCCAATGCTTTGCTTAATAAAAGAAATTATCACATGTCGCGAGCGCCCGATCAATAAGATTCGGGGACATACCGGTACCTATACGGTAACCCGCATGTACCTCCTGAGCACGATTAATTAAAGTTGTGTGTGTGTGTGTGAGGCACCATGCATCCAATGTTGGATATCGCCCCCAACAGGCAATTTCTTGCCCACGGGATTTCAGCCATGTTCTGACTCGCTGGCAAGGCGTATTGTAAGAAAGCTTAAAGAGTACAAATTACCATGAAATGAGGGACCGTGGTTTCTAATCACCAGAAAGGTTTTCATCGCTGTGTAAACGCTCCGAAATACTTAAACACAAAGCCACTTGAATCTACCGACTACCTTAAACTATCCTTTCTAGTGTGGGGCAATCCTTGATGTGACAGAGACCACTAGAATGCACCAAAACGCTTGGCTTCAAGCCCATGTACCCCAACCGGGGCTTTGCTGCCCTATTTCGGCCTACACCCAAGCGCGCAAAGCATTTATAAAAATTATCAATGCCACCTTTCCAACATGGAGAACAATTTGACGCCCCTGTTTCATATACATTTTTGTTCAGTCGTCAGTCATCTAGCCTCTCAATATATGAACGGTATATATATATAGGATATACCCGTAAATATTGCACCATATCACAGCTAGGCCCTTGACGAAATCCAAAAGTTTCTCTCCATAGACGCCTCCTGCAGGACACTACTTTTTCGCCCACCCCCACATTTGCAGTTCAAATTCAGCCCCTGCAAATACATATAATAATAAAAAATAAATTGATTGCCACCCTCTTGACTACGGAACTGTTTCAGGGAAAACAAGTGGTAATATCATATAGGCCTACTGCCTATTTCTGAAACTGAAACAATATACAATGTAATAGCCTAATTAACATGGAGCAACTAGTAGCCTACATAACACTGAGTAACGACTGTTTATAATATACAAACATTGAAAGCTGAATAAAAAATAGTAGATACAAAAAAATATTGATACACCAGTTCCTTTAACCCACATTTTTGAAAGAATAAAATAAATTATTTTACATGTATATATAATTGTTCTTAAAAAGCGACAAGAGTCACAAGACTCAAGACGAAAGAAGCCGCAAGTGCCGGTAAATTGAACCCTGGATGACCTCAGTTAGGGTAACACGTAACGATATACGCAATAAATGTGGAGTGGTACACTATACTATCGCGAGACTTGCCGAACACTGCTACAGTTGATGTTACTCAAACATCGTCAATTATAACAGGGTTGCGGATTGGAGCTTCTTTTTTCTTGAAATATATTGTCGCCCTTCATCATGAAAGATCAAACACATGAACAAGTGTTAACATTCACCAACGTTTTTCAAATCTGGCTATTTCGTTTTCTTGGCCGTCCAAAATGTGATTTGGCCGTGACAAGAGTTTCGGTTTGAATTCTGGTCGTAGCGCCAACAAAAAACACAATCACCTTCATCCTATCGTTAATTGTTATTTTGCTGAAATAATTACGGGAAATGTTTGTTATTTTGGCCAAAGGAATACCGTAATGTGAGGAAAACTCGGTTCAGCCAGGCAAAATGCCACTTACGGCAACCGTGACAGCAATCTGGCAACCGTGACAGCAATTGCGATTTCAATTGCATAGCCATAAAAAGCACCTCAAACTACGCTGCAGGTTACAAAACGTTTTCTACCGATATTCTGCAGTCCGCTGTTTAGGGGCAAAGGTCCCATATAGAGGTTTTTCACGTGACGTCACACTGCCCTTCGCGTAGAAAGGGTAACCTCGTTATGAAGGCGGTCTGTTACAAGTCACTCATATATAAAAGCACACAAAATTGCACGCCACCAGCAGGCGCCTTTCACTCCAGTTGAATGTTGTATATGCCAGAGCGTCAGACGCGCGAGAACGCGTACGCGCAGATATCCAACCGTGAGAATACGTAAATACGCGCTTTCGTTTCAAGCTGATACAGTAGCGTGATATGAAGAACGCAACCCTACATTTGTGATAACCCTAACTACGCACAAATGACATACACGTGCAGGGAAATTTGGACTGTTTTCTCCAAATTATATCAGATTTACCTCAACCATTATCTAGTGTTGGTAATATCACCTGTCATACCCGAAAATATATTAATTCCACTAATAAGTTTACTTCGAAATACTCGAAATTCTTCGTAGTAACAGTTTTGAAGAATTTCCGATGCTTGGAAGTTGTTGTCATGCCGGTTTGTTGGGGGAGGGGACCTTGTACGCGTATGCGCGTCATGGAAAACCTCTATAGCCCACGTGCAGATATGTGGAATTCAGGAACATGCCCGGTATGATTCTGCGGGTCCCTTGTCTCAAAATAATGCACCTTGTGTGTTTTTTTAGAGACAAGCCCAGTCAGTATATTGGCCACGAGATCTCTATATGTCTTCAACCGTGTACCTTGTCGGGAAGAGGTACGAGTCTGATTGTTTGCTTGTGCATGTTTACGCATGTGTACGCATCTATGCACATGCTTGCGCATATCCGCGCATGTGTTTGCGGACCCTGGCCTCGATCCCCACATCGCGTTAGACCACAGCATTGGCACTGGCGTCCTGGCTGCATATTTCACTATTCAAAATGCGTTTGCTACAGTGTTTACACACTTATTTTCTGTTGGGGAAATTTGAAAGAACATATGGTTTACCTATTCCTATATTACACAGTGACAGCCAACCTAGATTCCTGGACCTCCATAAAAGATTTGACGGTCCTACCAGTCGTACCGGTTGAGGCAACTGCTTCTTTATCGCCTCTCTGCACATATCTCAAAAGGTAATGGTTTTAGAGAAATTCCCTGAGTACCAACGAGATCGGGACTTGACGCATAGTCCGGAAACCGTAGGTGAAATCGTTGGAATATGTTCGTAACGAAGAAAAACAACTCCATTCGAGCGAGATTCTGTCCAATACAAGCTCTACGACCTATAAGAAATATTGAAAACTAGGCTCAGTTTTATGAACAATATCTGGATTACAAGGGATACGGCCAAGATGTTATAGGTGAACGGAATCCCGAAAATTTAATTTCTGCATCATTAACTTCTAACCCCAAATGATTATCTTCAGCCATTCTTGGGTTATGTCTTTTTAGACATTTATCAAATTAGCGAAAAATCACATACAAGTATCGATCCTGTGATGTCGTGTGAGGACATTGTCTCCAGAAGATTTGTTCTTCTTTATAATCAAATTACTACTCGATCATCAAGCAACAGTAATTGTGCACGAAAATTATATTTTCCAAAAAATATTAGGAACTCAGTCATACCCTTTCGAATCAGTGAGATCAGTATGCAAGTAATTATAATGATTAACCAAAGCAATTACAGCATTCGTTCATGTGTAACATCACAAATGTTGCTAGATGCTCAATTAGAACTAAAAGATAACTGGAGGCTATTGAGATGAGACTAACATACTTCAGGTAGAGCACCACCATTAGCTTGATGTTCATCCGCGGAAAGGGTTCCTCTCAAGAAAAAAATGTTTGCCACTTTCGAGGTGTTTCCCCAACCATGGCTGTTTTTGAATTTACTTTTATGTGAAAGGGTATATCTGAAAGTACAAATAGAGTCTGCGGGTAATCGAGCGAGAATTTGACAATTTCGAAATTTCATGTTTGAGAATGTGCAAATTTGGATTTCCCAGGTAACAGGTGCTGAAAACACAATGCTAACTTCAACCTTCAAAACGTCTGGTGGGCTCTGAGTGGATTTAGTGAGTACGTCGACGGGGGAAATTAATGGTGGTGCGTTACCTTTATGTTCATTGAGGAACCCTGAAGCCATGTGATCAAAGTGGTAGGATGGGGATTCGAATTTGAAATTTTTGAAGATTTTGAGGATTGTGCAACTTAAAGTGACTTGGTATACATGCTCGACGAATAATGGGGAATGTTGACCCAAGTATAGAATCAAAAGTATAAACTATAACTCCATCGCAAGAAACCAGACATTCTAACCTTTGGACTCTTCAAACCGGGACATTTCCAAAACTTGCACCCTTCAAACCGGGACATTAAGATATTTCGCAATCTACCCGGTACATTGCGCAATGTTCGACTTGGAAATGTACGTACGATAATGACGATCGCAGTAGTCCTCCATTTCCAAGCAAGCCCATAATAATATACAGCATAATGTGGGCTTATTACATGGTCCCTGTAACTACCTAAAATCAGAAGTAAAATATTTTACACACCTGGATGTCTTTTTTATTCCGTCTAAATCGGGGTAAAGCTGATGATATTAGGAATAAATTAAGCCGAAATCGACACACCTTTTATGATACGGCGATTTCTATTTTGTGAAATACCCCCTGGCTCATAATGTTGTCACAATGCTAATAACGATCTGTTCGTAAGTAGGTCTATATCGATATCAAGAAGTAGCCTAAATTATTATTTGTTATGGTTCAGAAATTATAATACCTCAAAGACAACTTCATAAACCGATGGAAAACAGTACTGACCTAATACTTTCAATTTGTAGTAGAAAAATGTCAATACAATCAATTTTTCTTGAAAATGGGACAATTATTAGGCGAACTGGGACACCAGGACAACGAAGCCCAAGCCGGGACAGTCCGGGCCAAACCGGGACAGTTGGAATGTATATATGCGTACATCTCATGCAACTGTACCTTGTGTTATGTTGCCATATTCTGACTATAGTCATAGTCAATTTAGCGTGTTCACAAGGTTTTTAGTTGTTGACTCTGCTGACATCAGATGACCTCTGACCTCTCCCAAAATCAACAGGGATTGTGTACTCATCATGGGAACATGCATTTTTGGCACTTTTCCCCTTGAAAAACGCTAAGTCGATCATGCCTATAGTTGGATCAAGTTCATACTTGATAAGTAAGTAGGTTCCCCATAATGAGTACATGATCCCTATTTTTTGGGAGAGATCGAAGGTCACCTGAGGTCAACAGAGGTAAAACACTGGAAACATTTTACAGGCCCTTAAGAAGCTTGTCCCAATGGAGGAGGGGGAGGGGGGTGGCATGCACACAGGATCAGGTTTAGTGGGAGGGGGGTCCCCTCCCATTTTGACATTTTTTGAATATTCGAGGGTCCTGAGATGCAATTTGAGGCTATATATTGTTCAAATTTTGAAAGTAAATTTCTTTCTAATAAATTCATTTTTTTAGTTAGCCTGTCAGATATTTACGATTTTGCTTACAAATGGAACAAATAAGGGGTTGAAAAATGGGGGCGAAAGTGTACTGCAGCCTTCCCACACATTGTTTATCATGGGCTTTCAAATTCCTAGGCCATCCATGAGGGACCCATTTCTTTTTTAGTACGAAAAGTTAGGAAATATCCTTCAGAGCGTGTTTTCTTAGAGAAAAGTTTCATTTCAGCTTCAGTGACCGTTTCACTTTGGGATGTGGGTGCGGGTGTAATAATTGTAAACGAGGTTATTTTGGGCCTATTTTGGGCCTTTTACTGAAAGCTAATGTCAAGAAAGTACACCTCAACCCACCCCTACAACAAACTATGCATTGAACATGTTTTAAGATATTTTGCCTAGAGGTCAATGTTCAAGAGGGCATCACTAACCAGAAAAGGACACCATCGAACATAACTGAGTGGGGAGGGGGGGGGGGAGGTAAATACTGCCTCTCACCTCCCCCGGTCGCGCCGGCTCTGCAATATGCAACATACGTTTTGTACAAGTCACTACACAGGGGGTCGCTGACATGAATATACCTGGGTTATCCGTGTACGAGCATCAGGTATATGCCAATTAAATTATTTCACGTTGTATAGCCGGGGTGTGAGCTTTTGTTCACTCCGGCATTCTTGCCACCAGACTCACTGAGTTTGACATTTGCGGCGCAGGCTATCAACTTCTGTGGCTCAAGGTCCCACGGTGACATCGTTGAACTTGGCAATTTCAATGTGCATAATGCCGAGCGGCTAACATATTATAATGGCTCTAACAGAGCTGGTATCGAAGCTGAATCCTTCGCCATCATCAACGGTCTTACTCAGCTCATCACCGCTCTTACTCGCATTCCTCAGACTGCCAATACGTTGGATCTTTGTCTTACTACTAAGCCCATTACCGAAGACACAGCTGCTGTGACTGCTCCAATTGAAAACTGTGGAAATACTCTCAAGCCGATTAGTTCGGTCTTCGAGGTTTTTATTTAGACTTTCCTTGAGATGAGAATGCATTCTCTGCTGACCAGTCTGCCTCTGCTCTGGCTATTTCTGAATTATATCGTTGGGTTTGAACTCTTTCATTGCTTTCTCTGTAAAATCATGGACTCTTTATGTGTATGGACGATAAACTGATGTCCTGTCCTGCTGGTAGGCGTTCATTGTTGTCACTGGCCAAATCCGTATCCCAGAATTTTAGTTGTTCACCCCCCTTCCCCCTCTTGTGAATACTGATGGTACGCTGGCCAGTGATGCTATTACTAGAGCCAATATATTTGCCAAGTTGTTTTCTTCTAATTCCATCATTGATGACTCAACTCATTCTCCCCCCTCTTTCCGTAGTTTCTCTGAAACCATCACAGTCATTCCTTTCAATACACGAGCGATTCATCGAACCTTGCTCAGACTGGACATCAAGAAAGCTTCAGGCCCCGATGGTATTCCCCAATCGTCCCTTAGAACTGTGCTCCGGAGCTCGCGCCTATTCTCGCTGAGCTTTACCGTCTCTTCTATTCATTGCGCTGTTACCCTATTGCTTGGAAGCATGCCCATATTTGTCTTGTGCCTAAGAAGGGTGACAGATCCAACACTTCTAATTACAGGCGATTGCTATCGCATCTGTACTTTCCCAGGTTATGCGGGAAACCATGATCATGATCATGATCTGGAGTTGTACTCTTCACCTAATGACCATCATATAGGTTTCGTCCCGGATTAGTCGTATTTTGTTGTTTTGAATATTTTGTTCTCCAACTTAATAGATGACGTACAGAAAATGTATTGGTATATTTTGAAAAGTATACATACCAGTACCAAACGTCATCAACATATCCCCTTTGATCACTGTTTTGCCATCTGGAGTCAGAAATCTCGTTGGATCAAATTGGTTCGGATGATCCCATATAAGTGGATCGTGGTTGATAGCGTATGTGTTCAGGAAAACGCCAGTTCCCTGGTATATGAATAGAAGTAAAGAAAGTTAAATAACGAAATGAGTTAAAAAGAACTTGTAACATCAGAGTATTTTTTTTGTTGTTGAAATAATTATATATTTACGAGTTCAGGATGCCACTTAAGGCACATCGAGGAACCCTGACCAGGTGATCATGGATGAACACAGGCGAATGCTCGCCTTCTCTTCTCGAATAGTGTTCAGAGGGTAAGGCAGGCGTGTAACCATACAATCCCATCCTGCTCCCGGGACTGTCATTTACCATCCCCATCCGACTGACGTGAGTGAAACTTTCAGCCTTTAGCTATTTTCCCAAAGGCTGAAAAGGGGTGGTTTCAACCTGTTCGTCATCTGCAGCCGTGCCAAAACATACATTGAACATAAGAACTCCGAAAATAATTACTTCCCACTACATCGAAACGAGAAATTGCGAGACCACCAACAACTACAGAACAGGTTTTGACGAGCACGAGGTGGGATTTAAAACAGGGTATTTGCAATGTGAGCCCTCACTCATACCTACACCACACTTTAACCTGATTCCATCCTCCCATTACGGCCGGTGCTTAAATCCGGTTTCCCTGACATTAAGCACACTCTAATAACTAAAGTGTTAAATGTAACATTCCAGGGATGTGAGGAGGGACTGCACTAACACTTAGGCGGGTGTTACACAAATGAGCTACACCTTTGCAGTAGGCCTAATTGCTTCACAATAAGAGTAATTGTAACACTAACGGGGTTGCGTATTACACTTATCGTGTTACACAAGTACGTTGCTAAGTGTTAATTTAACCCTTTAAGTGTTAATTTAACTTATTTTTCAAAGTACAGTCCCTCCTCACACACTTGGAAAGTGTTATATGTAACACTTTATATATTAGAGTGCAGACAAGAGTATATTACTCCCCCTAGAACGGGAATTCAGTCCATCGCATGTGCGGTACCTATTTGCAGCTGGGTGTTTTGCTTGAGAACACGAAGTGACAACCAAGATGAAACTTTGACTCCCAACTTTTCGATCGCGAGTTGCATGCACTACCGATTTTTGTCCTATAAGAGGACAGAGGACGAACCTATACGAGGCCCGGCAAGGGAAATCAAAATAAGGAGAGAGGTAGCTTGTTAGATAATGATATTTCTGGGAGATTTCTTCGTGACATTTAATCCCTCCAGCTGACAAGCTCATACCTCTACGTGAAGAGACCGGCATCTCAACCGTGTAACGGTGTAACGGTACACATACCTTCTTGACCTACGATATATCGAATAGCAGGTGGCATAAACCTTCTTGAGAAGGAGGCAGCTTGGTCAACGTAAGCTTCTTTGGCCACATCGAGCGTATTCAGAATCACCACCAACTTTGGACCCATCTGGAGGGAAAATATCTCGCCATATGTCTTCGAGTATTCGGTCAATGTCTACAACACAAAATAATTCAACGAGAGTAATTTGAGGCAGAGAGATTGACGGTGACCGAAGCTAATCATAATAGATGGACTGCTGATGTCACAGACGTACATCAACTGAACCCATTGACCCTCATCCCTGGCTTCCGAAAAATTTCAATTTTCTATTATAGCCTACACCTCACGTAGCAGTGGGACCCAGAATGATACTAACCCAGCCTCACCAACCTCAGTTGGGCTAGCCCTGCGCCACTCTCTGGACACTGATGTGTTACAAGGGTGCATGCAGGCACAGGCAAAATGTTGCCGGATATAGTTACACCTATTTTTAGTACGTTGAAAAAGACAATTTGCCTGTTTCGTTTGGTTTTTTTTATTCGATCTATCAGCTATATAAGTGGGCAGCCTAAAGACTTTGGGTATCGAAACTGGTACTCTTTAACCTTACACTGTCATGCAAAATACTAGCGTAGCTTAGGCGTCGAAAGTGGGGGGAGAGAGCAAAATATACGACAAGTGTACAAGTTTGCCTACAAATGTACCTACAAAACCCCATTTCTGAATAACATACATAATTTAGCCGGATGGGATGTTCTCTTGTGAGAGAGGTGTATGCATTGGTATTTGATTTATCGACTGCTTCGACGAACAGCCGCTATATGTACTTACCTCGTAAAGATCACCACTGTCATGGTGAAGGCATTACCGATGATCGGCCAACCCCTCGGGCCTGGGGATACATTACTGGCTCTCTGATACCTTCGTGCAATCAATGAAATTAACGCAAAAAGTGACACAAAAAGAGAAATAGTTACTATAGCCGCCATTATGAATAGCACTTTTGACTAGTAGGCAAGACGTAGTTTTATTCTACACTGCTATTCCGAATTACCGATACACTGTAGTGATTGTACCCTGCGATACGGATGGGTAGTTCAAAAAGAACTTTTTAACAGTATCGTAATATCTAATTCCAGTCGTCAGGTTGTTATTGTGAAGTAAAACGAGGGTAAAGGGCACTTACGATCTCACCTCCCAGCTGTGTGTTTGTTTATGTAGCCTTTATTTAAAATCAAAGTGCGAGCCAATGTAAACATAGCTATCAACCCCCTGAGTGCGTCGAGCAGATTAATCCGTCGGGGACAATGGAGGGGACTTAGAGCGCCGTTATGTGTAAATTCCAGCAGCTACGTGACCCACAGACTATCAACTATGACCCACATATTTAACACGTTCAAATTTGATAATAGACCTATATAGCCTAGATAGCATTCAGATTTTAGTATAAAATCTTGTAATTAAAAACGATGGCCCACATAATTAGAGGATCTTTTCCAAACTAATGAAGATACGTCATCACTGAAGGAATTTTTCCCGATTTAGTAATAAATTGATTAATTTTATCATTTTTGCTGATCCCGAAGCATCTGACGTCACTCACTCACCATGCCAAGTCATGGGTTCCCAACCTCGGAGTCTCGACGCATATTTTGTGGGGTCGCGGGCTAGAGCTAGTCGCAACACTTTATGAATAATTGTTATGTTTTCATGAACAATATGTGAATCTGTGATAGCTGACCGGGCTTCTGGAAATTAGATTCACTTCCCCGTGTAATTTAGGTTAGTTCTGACCATGGGCGTCCACAGGTAGGGGCAAGAGGGGGACCCCCCCCCCCGGAAAATGAAAAATTGAAGAAAAATGCTATCACAACAAAAATATTTCACCAAAGTGACCACCCAGTTCTCTGTGGTACATAATAATAATAATAATGAAAGACTTGCTATAGCGCCTACTGCTGAGGCCTCTAGGCGCTTTACAGACCAAAACAAA
>JAODUJ010205237.1:0-10586 GCA_027564615.1 Psolus chitonoides
TTGAGCCTATTAAGCTTGTGAACAGCATATCTTCTGAACCATAGGTACCATGATGATGAAATTTGGTAGGGAGTATGCAGGGCATGAGTTCTCGAAGACATTAGATTCTCAGCACAAAATATGAAACTTAATTAGGGTAATTAGCAATTTGCATATTGAGCCCATTAAGCTTGTGAACAGCATATCTTCTGAGCCATAGGTACTATGATGATGATATTTGGCAGAGAGTATGATGGACATGAGTTCTAGAAATCATTAGATTTTCAGCAAAAGATATGATACTTAATTGGGGTAATTAGCAGAATTTGCACATTGAGCCTATTAAGCTTGTGAACAGCATATCTTCTAAACCATAGGTACCATGATGATCAAATTTGGTAGGGAGTATGAAGGGCATGAATTCTCGAAGTTATTAGATTTTCAGCACAAAATATAAAACTCAATTAGGCTAATTAGCCAAATTTACATATTGAGCCTATTAAGCTTTTGACCAGCATATCTTCTGACCCATAAGTACTATGATGATGAATTTGGTAGGGAGTATGATGGGCATGAATTCTAGAAATCATAGATTGAATTTTCTCATTAATTGAGAAATCGCAGATATGAAATCCCTATTTCACGGCTGGGCACATGCAGCTTAGAACACTCGGGAAGTGCCGTTTCCTGAATTGGGGGGGGGGGTGGTATGTCAAGCCCCCCCCCAAAAAAGATCGTACGTTCCGCGCAAACCGATGGTGGCGCTTCGCTTAGATAGTCCTCAGACCAGGCCCCCCCCTGCTGAAAATCCCGGACACGCGCCTAGTGTGTTCGTTCTGTCTGAAACTAGCGCAGCGGCGCCGCCACTCAGTTGGAAAAGAGCATCTATCCAGTCGGAAATTTGGACATTCACACCCCCCTAACATATGACCCTAGCTACGGCCCTGGTTGTTTATATGGAATGATGGATTTTGATGAAACTTGGGAACAATGATCATTGTATTATGGGTAAAATTATTTATGGAGTCGGGTTCGTACGTCATCTGGGGTAATTTTCAATGATTTCGCGAAAACACTAACAAACTACATGTTGTATTTTACTGAGGGTATAGGACTATGTCATTATGATACCTTGTGAGCGTTCCCCACGGTGTTAATGAATTTGGGGGTCAAATGTTGTGTAGGGGTGATTTGGAGCCAATAAATGGAAACACATCAAAGTCTGTTTATTGAGATTTCATAGTTCAGCATACTGTTGATGAACCTTGTACACGATGATAGTAAACAAATCTTCCAGAATACCCACCGCATGTCGTCGAGATTGTATTATTCATTAATATTAGTCAACAAAAAATTCATTTTCAACCAGCAAACCTAGATTGTCAATGTACAAAAATAAAATTTACGCGTTAAATATCGCGCTGAAAAGTAGTCTTGTCCGCGCGTATTTTTTACTGTTTGTGAGTGTTGAGAGTTGACCCAAAATTGAAGACTTTTATGAGCATGGCACAATTCTCGGAAACGGCACCTTTGAACTTCGGGAAATCTCGCTTTTAGGTGTAGGTAACTCGCTTTTACAAGTTTTATAAATTGCGCTTTTTCTCCAACTGGTCACGTGAGCTCTGCGCCGTCAACGCTCCAGTTTTAATTTGTATATTATTATTTTGTTTTGCCGACAGTGACTTTAACAGCAGGGGAGGCAGTGACCATTCGCTCGCCCGGTTATCCAGATTCTTATCCAGATTCACTAACAAAATCGTGGACGTTCACTTCGGATGCAGGGTTCCTGGTTAATTTCACCGACTTCGAAACGGAGGCCCGTTTCGATTATGTGACCATTTCTGACGGAGCAAGTACAATTCGATATACTGGCAAAGGCGATGTCGGCACACTTTTGGCTTTTCAAAATTCCGTGCTAACCATTGAATTGTTCAGCGAATCTTTAGTACTAGAACATCGACGTGGATTTCAAGTTGTTATTGTCTCTGCCGACACATCGAATTTGCGTGAGCATTTATGTCATACAATACGAGAGCTAATAGGCTAAATGACTCACACAGCACCACATGTCACTTTAATTCACATATCTGCTGAGCGGATATGTAAATTAAGGTGACGTGTGGTGATGTGATGGGCAGTTGCCGAAGAGTAGCTTATAATGGTCATCGGCGCAGTCAACCATAACTCTCCCCGCTCCCAACTCCCCACTCTCCTAGTCATAAACAGACACTTACAGGATTTTAGGATGTACTCTTATACTGTACAGCGAAGTATGAATCCGACACAACACACACAGTCCGCAGATTTTAATTAGGATTAGACAAATTGGAAATTGAGGGATCATACTAAGGATCCTACTATATGTTTGTACAGTCAGTGCCGGATTAGGCAAATGCGGGCCCGTGGCATTTTAGAAATGCGCCCCCCCCCCCTCCTGATCTACGCACGGATAGTACCGCATGCGAGCATGCATTGTAGTATAAGTCAGGGGTAGGACCGTGAGGTCCCCAAAAGGCGCGGGGCCCGTGGCATCTGCCACTTGCCACAACGTTAATCCGGCCCTGTGTACAGTAGGTATGATGATGCTATGTGTATGCACACTATTACAACAACCGACTACACATGTGGCTGCATGATATTCAATGCTCAGCATAGTCCACGCCTTCGCTTTGTACCCTATACGAGGCTTACAGAAAAGAATGCGAGATTGCAAAAATCTCGGGTGTGATTCGCGCTTTTTAGCTAAATTAAAAAGCTTTTTTAGCTTTGCCCTGACAAATTACGGAACAGGTCCATCATCACGGGAAGTTCCAGAATACCAACCACAGTCATCTGTCTTATATTAGGCTAGGACTAATCACTAATGAAATGGTCATATTTAGCCCCTAAGTGGTTTTGATTTTCAATATAAAAACTCGAACAATTAGGCATTAAATATAGCGCCGAAGAGTAGTCTCGTCCTTGCGCAATTTCTCGGAAAACGACACTTTTAAATCTCGGGAAATATCGCCTTTCACAAGTGCAATGGCGTGTTTGATTCCTTGACGAAGTCTCAAGGAATCTATATAGTCATGCTGGCGTATGTATGTATGTATGTATGTATGTATGTGTGTGTATGTGTGTGACGCTTGGCTTGTAAACACGATAAGTCAAACCTGCCTGGTCGAATCAAGTTCATATAGGTATGTATGTTTCCCATAATGAGTACATGCTCCCCATCGTTTTTGGGAGAGGTCAGAGGTCATCTGAGGTCAACGGAGGTCAAACTATGAAAACCTTGTAAACACGCTAAGTCGACCATACCTGGTCTGATCAAGTTCAAATTTGGTGTGTAGCTTTCTCCTGATGAGTACAAGAACCCTTTCGATTTTGATGGAGGTTTGAGTTTATTGTTGGTCAAAAATGGGAAATTTTGTGAAATTGGGGTATTTTTGGTACTTTTTGCTTGTGAACACGCTAATTCGACCATGCCTGGTTGGATCAAGTTCATACTTGTTATGTATGCTCCCCATAATTATTAAATGATTCACATTGTTTTTAGGAGAGGTCAGAGGTCATCTGAGGTCAACAGAAGTCAAACTCCGAAAACCTTATAAACTAGCTAAGTATACCATGCCTGGTCCGATTAAGTTCAGATTTGGTGTGTAGCTTTCCCACGATGAGTATAAGAACCCTATTGATTTTGGTGGAGGTCTCAGTTCATTTTTGGTCAAAATTGGAAATTTTGTGGAATTTAGGTATTTTTGGTACTTTGTTCTTGTAAACACGCTAAGTCGATCATGCCTGGTTAATAAGTATGTTCCCATAATGAGTATATGATCCCCATTGTTTTTGGGAGAGGTATAAGAGGTCATCTGAAGTCAACAAAGGTCAAACTATGAACACCTTGTAAACACGCTAAGTCGATCATGCCTTGTCTGATCGAAGTCAAATTTGGTATGTAGCTCTCTCATGATGAGTGCAATAACCCGATTGATTTTGGTGGAGGTTTGAGTTCAATTTTGTTCGAAAATGGAAATTTTGTGAAATTTAGGTATCTTTGGTACTTTTTGCTCGTAAACACGCTAAGTCGACCATGCCTGGTTAGATCAAGTTCATACCTGGTATATATGTCCTTCACAACGAGTATATGATCTCTATTGTTTTTTGGAGAGGTCAGAGGTCATCTGAGGTCAACAAAGGTCAAATTATGAAAACCTTGTAAACACGCTAAGTCGATCATGCCTGGTCTGATCAAGTTCAAATTTGTGTGTAGTTTTCTCATGATGAGTGCACTAACCCGGTTGATTTTGGTGGAGGTTTTAGTTCATTTTTGGTCACAAATGGGAATATTGTAAAAAATTAGGTATGTTTGGTACTTTTTACTTGTAAGCACGCTAAAGTCGACCATGCCTGGTTAGATCTGGACTGTGTCAAGAACACCGTAACACCGCTAACCCTAACCTAATTGTGACACAGTATGTACTGTAACCTGTTTAACATGTAACATGTATTATGAGTTTTGTCCAGTGTTTACTGTACTAGCTATGCCTATCGGGTGAATTTGCAGGTATACCAATGATGCGCACGGCTCATCTCCAAATAACATCCAGCTTGGACAGGGAAGATGGAGGAACTCCAGATCAGGCAGAACTGGCATACTCCATCTCGAAATGAATCACTGATTTGTAGATGGTTGCTTACTGGGATGGACGGAGGTCTGAGGCAGCACTGCGGAGAAGACCTAGTTTGTTGACCTGCAGTGCTCACTATTTGATTGACGACAGGAGTCCATGAGAGGTCCGTATTGACTGTAAGGCCTAGTAGGTCCACACTGTCAGCTACATGGTTGTCAGGGTTCTTGATAGAGAATATTTAGTGTCGGCTAATTTTACCGATGGTAGTCGAAGCGAGCGGAGTACAGCCGGGGCCCAGAGGCCTGCTTCAGCTGTTGCGGTGCGTTCATACATGTAAAATGCCTTTCACTTTTTATATTATTTTATAATATTTCCCACTCATTGAATTGTATTTGAAAACAAAAATGATGCAAATGTTTGCACTGTACCGGCCGGCCGAAAATAGTGCCGGTCACAACCGGCCGGCGCCGCGTAGCTGGAACCCCGGTGGTTGTACCGATGAAGTGCAACCTCGGGTGATTTGTTTGAGTATCCCTGCGGTTTGTTATACTTGGCATCACAAAACAACACAATTCAGGACTTCGCCCAAGTTTCAATTTTCCTGATGTCACTGTCTAAAGATGTTTCCTCAGCTGCCTATCTGTCATTAAAGTGACACAAGCGTATAGATGGGTTTGCCAACTCCATAGTGATGTCATCAATAAATAAAGAAAATGAAAGATAGAGGTCGCAGGATGGAGTTTGATACAGCCGTTTGCGAGGTTGTGTGGTGGTAGATTGATGGTACTCATGACTTTCGATCTAAGGATTGTGAGTTCGTGTTCATCCTTGGTTATTGCGTCGTGCTCTTATGAATTTACTTCTACCACCTGTACCATGGCGGTAGCGTAACGCAGTGGATTGAGTGTTCCGCTTGCACTGAAATTCCCGAGTTCACATCCCACTCGTTGTATGCTTGCTCGTCAGAAAGCGGTTGTTGGTGGTTTTATCAAAAGCTGTACAGTACTGCAGTTGTTGGTGGTTTCGTAGTAGTGGGAGAGCAATTCATTCGGGGAAACGGGAAACAGTAGGTTCATTGGTTAGGTTCGGCACGGCTGTCCTGCAGTGGTGACAGTCATGTTGCTATTACCTGGCTCAGAGTCTATTTCACGTCTGTCGGATGGGGACGTTAAATGGCGGTCCTCGGAGCAGGATAGGATTGTATGGTTACACCCCTGCCTCGTTACCCTCAGAACACTGTTCGAAAAGAGAAGGCGAGCTATCGCCGGTGTTCATCCGTGATCACACTTGGCTCCGGGGTTCCTCGATGAGCCATACACTAAACCTCGGGTCGTTGGCTTCGTGAGGATTTCACTGCGCCCTGCTCCATCACTAGCCGCATTGATATTGGTTTTCTGCTGAATACTGGTGGAGTAGGGGAACAGAGGGATGACATATACATAGGCAACAGCTTGTTCTCAAGACAATTCACTCAGGTGCACCTTAAGATTTATCCATAGTCGTATGCAGTAAAAGCGTTTGAATATCTAATTGATATGTACAGTAGACCTATAATTGTATTGTTTGTTTCAGAAATATGTGCTGTAAAGATATATCCAGACGAGGAAATATGCAATTATGTCGTATTTTGTACCGACGAAAAAGATGAGATAGATTGTCGTAAGTGCTAGACAAAGTTTCTAAACAAGACGCATTAAAACATTTCATTAGCGATGGGGATTCAACAGGGGAGTGTTTTAAGGGGAACTGCTGTCACTGTGTGAAAGATTAATGATGACATATACAGATAATATTGATCTGGTAACAGACAGCTGGACAACTTGAATATCAACCTTTAGCTTTACGGGAAGAGTTTTGGAGGGGTTCAACGGACAAATAAAACGCTAATATTATAATATAGCAATATAAAGGTTCATTAATAACTTTTCTGATGGACAACAAATATGTTCAATAAATCGTGATTTCTATATATGCTGTGACGGCGCCATGCAATTTTCAATGAATAAAAGAGGGGTTATACTTTTTGTAACAACTGTATACAATTACTAAATTTACAATACTAGATTTTTATTAATATTGACTAACACTATATAGTTAGTTTAGTTTTGGTAAAAGCGATATCATTCTTTTTATTCCGCAGCACTGCTGAGCCTAAACGAGACTATCGATTTGTTCAGCCCTAGCTATCCATTACCATACTCATTGTTATCAGACGTGACTTGGTTAATACAAATTGAAGATAACCATATACTTCGGTTTGAAGCAGTCGACTTTACAACAGAAGTAGGCCAGGATATATTACACTGTAGATCAAGGAAATATGTGGATGGTATTCAGTTACAGATTTTGCAATCGTTTTCTGGCCCAAAGACTGGGGAAGTTTGGTATACCAACGGAGTTTCCTATCTCGAGTTTACGAGCAACTACTATAGAACACAATACACCGGATTCCACATCAAAGCAACTACCCAGATAGAAAATGGTTTGTACTTATAAAAATATATTAGGACTGGGATGACGTCATAATAGAAGGTTTGAGTGGACCGAGGCAAAACTACCGCCTTCTATTATGACAACACACCGGTCTTTATTCGAAAACAAAGCCCAAGTCATCTGGTCAATATTATCACAAACTCTTCATTTTTGTTCCAAAATATCGAAACATCTGTCATTTTCTTATATTTGTATGATTCAGCCAGCAATTATCCTAACCCCATACACTGTTCATGACGAATATTACAAAAGCGCGATATTGGTAGCCGGTTGTTAATCCTGGATACTCCGGTCCAAAAGGAGCTCGATGAGTTTGTGGGAGGCCTAATTGTCTTCCCAACTAACCAACAAACGATTCGTTCTGTGTAAAAGAGAATGAAGAATTATTCACTGTGATCTTCGTTTTGAAAATTGATGTCGTTCAATGAAGAACAGGGCTGTTAAACAGAGACTTAGTCTAATCAACATGAATCGTCTGCCTAAACTTTCGAATTTCAAACAATGCAACATTCATAACTTCATATTTACCCTGTTCAAAAAGGGGTCCGTTCCCTCTTGACCCCTGTATCCGTACTCTGTTGATTTGTACACCATTTGTAGATCAACCTAGGTAGATCATGCAACACTTGGTGAAATCATCCATTATTTTACTAAGATTCCCCAGAATAGACTTATGTGTAGAACATATGATATTAGCTATATTGAAAGACCCAAGAGGTTTGGGACACATGAGCGTTTACCACTAGATATTTCAGGTCAATTGTGAACTAGTACACCTTCATTTAATTTGCCCACCCACTGAAAGTGTTATTTTAACACGCATTGTCATCTTCACCCCTGGAATTCACTTCTTAATATGTTACTGTGCTAAAACATGGTTCGGAATTGCCTCCATTGGAATAGCCTACGTTTTGGATTTTGTATTATGTCAAAAACTACCATATCATTAAAAAGCAAAACCATTAAGGTAGTGCTGAAGAAGTACCATGAAGAGCGTTCCACAATTTAACGGTGGAAGAGAAGAAATATTTCCAGTGGTTGACCAAATTAAACCATGGGGTTGATACGGCTTGGTCGTGGTGTCTACCTTTGAGTTGTTTTGGCTTGGTCGTGGTGTCTAACATAGGTGAGGATCCACTTTTGCTTGCGCAGGCAGCAGGAGTTAAAGACGTTTTGGAGCATCACCATAGACCATTCGATGGCACCAGGTGATGACTCACACTGCTCTTTTGTGGGCACGGTGGTACATTTTCCAGCCGATACGCATAGCTGACACAGTAGTTACTGTGGCAAATTTGATCAGTTTCCTCAGTAAATACTGGACTGTGTTAAGAACATCGTAACACCGCTAACCCTAACCTAATTGTGACACAGTAAGTACTGTAACCTGTTTAACATGTATATGTATTATGAGTTTTGTCCAGTGTTCACTGCACTAGCTATGCGTATCGGGTGAATTTTCAGGTATATCAATGATGCGCACGGCTCATCTCCGGATAACATCCAGCTTGGACAGGGAAGATGGAGGAACTCCAGATCAGGCAGAACTGGCATACTCCATCTTGGAACGAATCATTGATTTGTAGATGGTTGCTCACTGTGATGGACGGAGGTGTGCGATATATATGCATATATATATATAGAAAAACTATGCTACGCAAATGATAGGCTGGATCTCGAAGGTAGGTCCAAAATAACAATTTTAGCTAGGAAGGCGTAAATAAAATAGCCGATAGTTTTGGTGCACAGAGCTTTCGAGCAATACTAGCCCTTCTTCAGTACAAGCGGAGTGCGGATGTTACAACTTTAAGAGTGGAAAACTGAAACTTTACAGATGATAACAACAAGTGGTACAATGAGTATCAATATTGTATGAGTTGATTGACAGAGCGGATTATCTACGGGAAGGCTAAGGACTTATTGATTGACAGGAAATAATCCTCAAGCGGAATATAGAAATAATCCTCCAGCGGACTAATTAATGGCTTGACGGGATTTATCGGACCAAGAACTGTTTCAATCGATACCGATTACTCTAAGATTTTCGATAGAGATAGAGTGATTGACAAGATTGAAATGCTTAGTGACAGTCTGAGCAAGTTTTTTGGTTTTGATGGCTGATCGATGCTGAGTCATTCTCATTCTCAGGGTGTTTTTGTTTCCTCGATGTATTGAACTCCGCAGAGATTACAGTAAATGAGTACGTTTTTCGAGAGACAATCAATGCTCAGCATAATTTGACAACTTCTGAAAATGCAGACACACTGTAAAAATATTTAAAAAAATATATACATATATAAAACAAATAAACGATATATAAAACTTAGAAAGACCTGGGTAACAATTCAAAAATTGAATATTTATTCGACCAGGGTTTGACATCATTATCAGAGGATAAAATTGCACTAAGATAATCAGTTAAACCATCTTTAAGCTTACAAGGACTAGATCTACAAATATTGCTTGTGTGAATAAGACTAGATGGAGAAATGCCCACATTGACTAGACGTTCAATCAATATACCAGGTACTAAAATATGTTTAGATATAATTATCTCTAGAATCTAGATGGTGAATCATTTGTACATATTCGGTTGAACAAAGATCTAGTGTGGTTTTCTTCAAAAGTGGTAGCACTTGTTATACCTAGCGATTGCAGTAACGCACTGTGATGAGCCATTTTGCCCAGTCCGCACATCATACAACTTTGGGCTGACTGTATTTGTTTAATATTAGATTTACTCAGAGCGAGGCAGTCTATTACATACGGTACATCAAAATCGGAGAACACAGAACACACATTGTTAAACTAATGTACCTTACTGCTAGTATTAAGTCGGAGATAGCACATACCAACAGAGCTTGATGAATAACACTACGTCTACATTTGCTCATTCTGTTATCAATGTGGACGTCATATTAATTAGGTAGTTGAAATTAACACCAAGTATATCTAGATTATCCACATTTCCGATGGTCGGTACTATCCTTCAGATAGAAAGTTGGCGTGAAAAGTATTTACAACTATTACCAGCAGCCATACATTTAGTTTTACTGATACCAAAATTGAATCTCCAGAGACTAGAGTAGTTTGCATATACTAAAAAAGGATGAAAGTTAAAACAAGGATGAAATATATTTATATGTATATATATATATGTATATATGTATATATATATATATATGTATATATATATGTGTATTAAAACGTCTTCAAAATCAACATCTTTACAACAAATCATTTTAGCACGTAATAACAGGTGGATGATTGAACGAATAAAGTAAATGATTGTGAGAATCAGTGTTCTTAAAATCGATATTAGATTTGATAATACGATCACTGATAGATAGACTTAGGTCTAAAAAGGTAGCATCGGACGAAGAAAGGGTGTGAGTGAACTTAAAACAAAGATGAAAGTTAAAACAAGGATGGAATATATATATATATATATACGTTCGTTGACACGGCTGTCCTGAAGTGATGACATCCTGAACCCGT
>JAODUJ010205348.1:0-10586 GCA_027564615.1 Psolus chitonoides
TCGCGGAAACGCTCCGCCGCCCCTGCGATGGTTGGGGTCCAGAGGCAAGCCTTGGGGCCTCTGGTGGTGTCAAGGGGCGGGGTCCAGAAGGAGCACCCTCAGAACCGCCTGGATATCAGCAGTTTTAGAGGGCCCAGGTGGTGTCAAGGGGCGAAGTCTTGTCGGGGTCCAGGGGAAGCACCCTCGGAACCGCCTGAATTTCAGCAGTTTTAGAGGGCCCAGGACGACTCTCCTTCATAGCCTATGCACAATGAAACCCAATTTCTTGAAATTAGTGCCTTTGATTTTATCATTTCCATAGCGTTATGGATTTGTCCGCAGTTTCATGTTTCAATGATCGCTTGCTTCTCTTTTTCACAAAGTATTTTTGTTCTCCTCACTTGCAGTGATGCGCCACTTTGCATGCTGAGACGCGCCACAATAGGATATTCTCCAGCCGACTGCGCATGCGCTGAGCCGATGTTTTGGTAGTCCGGAAGTTCCAAACTGACGATCTTCCGACACACGGGGTCTATCTATTTATGACATTAGACACTACTATTCCCATGATGCAATGTACTCAAAAATTGGCCTGAAGAATATCCCCTATTGGAGCGCCACCAGTTGAGAATACCTGCTCTCGCCTATAACACATTCAAATTAAATATGTATGTGAGGAATAATACGATGTCAGCAATTTTTATTCATTGCCGGGGGCAAAATGAATCTTACCAGTCGTACACGCCAGCGTACGTGTGTGTGATGCTTTTCTGGGAAGCACAATAACTGGATGGCCGATCAGCTAATTCTCGTAGAACTTGGCAGGAAGGTTGCTATTGTTGCAAGATAACACGATATTTAAGTTAATTGTAATCGGATCTCGGGTTCGCCCGAGAGGTGGAAATTAATTTTGATAACAAACGCAATACACAAGTTAAGGAATGGCAGCTCCATTCAAAATCATTGAATTCAACACAAAAGTGGTACATTTGTGCTCAATTTATTTATTATATAGTGCCACCAGTCCGATACTTGGTATGAATATAGTCTTAAATTACTGATCAGAAGTCGAAGATGATAAGTAGTGTAGTGGTCACGGCGCAGGGCTTGTTATCTATGGTATGCTGGTTCGGAACCCCCTCGTACTGTTCTGACGTTTTGCAAAATTTACTGTCAATTCTCTGAGGAATGAATCTGCAAGACTTTTTGATTACTTGCCGAAGGACAAAAAAAATTATGCGGTCACGACCGCGTGTGTATGTGTGTCTGTCTGTGACATAAACTTCGTAACACCTCTATCTCAGCAGTGGCATGGTCGATTTATGTCATACTTGGCACATGGATTGCCCAGGGTGAGTAGATGCTCCCTATTGATTTTGGTGCTAATCTCATCAATATTCATGAGTGGGCGGGGCTTAGAAGCAATTTCTTTAAATGTGAACATTTCGGCAATCGTATGTCCGATTTTGTTCGAACTTGTCTTGATGGCAGTTGGGGAGGTGGAATGATATAGGCGTATGTTTAGCATGCATGGAAGTCAAGGTGAGGTTTACGTGTAGGTTAATACCGATTTTCTCATTGATATCAATGAGTGGGCGGGGCTTAAAAGCAATTCCTTAAAATGTCAATATCTCAGCAACCATGTCCGATTTTGTTCAACCCTGTATTGGTGGCAATCGATAGGGTTGGATTATATAGGTTTAGCATGGAACAGGCCTCAAACATTGAAACCTGCACTGGTACCAAGTTAGCAATGCAGTGTTGTGTGCTTGGTTACCTAGATGTGGCATAATGAAACAAGTAACAAAATAATGGCCATATCGGACTGAAACTGTGTTTCTCAAAGAGGCAAGTAATCACAAAGCCTTCTTGGTTTTCTTGTTATTTAAATAATTGCCTCCACCAAACAACATGGATTTATCGACTGCGTGGCCAGTGGTTAGAGCAGTGCTTTTCAAACATTTTTTAGACCCCCTCTTGCGCACTAAGCTAAGCTGCGACCCCTTTCCAAAATATTTGTTCTAAGCAGAGTTATATAAACAACATTATTCGAACAAGGATAACCACCACTGCGCACGAGGCTCGGGAAAACTTTTTCTTGTTGTGTTTGATGTTTGGGTATATTAACGGCACATTCCACACAAGTAACACCACATAATAAGATGAACAAACAAACAATTACTGCGCGCGAAGTGTTTGGACACGTCATGTCATCTTTGGATTATAATAATAAAAACTGCACCTTCTGCACAAGTGACACCACATATGAAAGTTAAACACCACTTCGCGGGAAAATATTTAGGTTATCGTGTCCGATCTTTGAGTTATACTATACATGGCACAATCAGCATAAGTGACACCAAAAAAAAGAGAGAAACCACTGCGCGTAGTGCCCGCGAAAAAAAAAATGGTTTTTCAAGTCCAATCTTTGGATCATAATATAAATAGCACATTCAGCACTAGTGACACCACACGACAAAACAAAGCAGAAAACCACTGCTTTGTGGAAAGTCAGCACAATGACGAAACATGAAATGACAAATAAAGACAGCCACCGTTGCGGGCGAAGCGTAAAGTGTTTTGCGTATCATTCAAAGAAATTGAGCAAGTAATGAACCAGATTGTGCCACGTCAGCTTATTTATATCCAATATACCATGCAGCGGCGAATTTAAGGAAAAGGGCCCTGTCAGCAGCTTGAGGCAGGAGCCCCAAACCTTTTTCAAAATATTGGGGGGCCCTGTCAGCAGCTGCTGACACTGCTGACTGGTAAATCCGCCACTGATACCATGTGCTACCACGAGGTTCTTTGAGAATCCGTACGGTTGAAAATCATCATTCTTGCCGGACGCGATCCTTTGAGTCAAACAAATATGATGCACGCAGCACGCGCGTCTATAAAAAGGGTGAGAACAGCTAGCTGTTAGTCCGCGCCACGGCAAACATTGTAAACATCGATAACAATAGCCGGAAATTTAGCTTTTGCTTTAGCAAACATCCGATTAAAATACTTCAAACTTTATCAAAGAAACTTTGTTGGTTGATCGCGGCGAGAAAATTGCCGCTATTTCTTTCTTTCTCGGACATGATTCGCAACCCCCCATTTTTTTGCCGCCTCCTTTTGGGTCGCGACCCCCACTTTGAGAACCGTTGGGTTAGAGCATCGACCAGTTCGACTCTTGTACCCGATACGCATATATGGTATAGTAACTACTGGAGAAGGTTAATAGCCATGCAGTAGTTACTGTATCAGTCGAATCGGTTGACTCTGGCCATAACAAAGAGTTGTAGATGGTTCCTTTTGTATGCTTCTTGGTACTCAGCATTGAAAATGGAGTATGCGGACCTCACATGTGCGCTAGTATTCCAACCTGATCATACATGATGAGGCAAGGTGAGGGCTAGATTTGTTGTACTTAGATTCTAGCTCAAGACTATCTTTGT
The DNA here is from genome assembly GCA_027564615.1 of Psolus chitonoides. NCBI lineage: Eukaryota > Metazoa > Echinodermata > Holothuroidea > Dendrochirotida > Psolidae > Psolus > Psolus chitonoides. The sequence goes on from JAODUJ010205348.1 coordinate 3,423, forward strand.
GCTTCATGGATACTGATCGACACTAACACTGAACTTTCGGAATAATATTGAATCCTGTTAATTCCAGTAAATCCAGTTTTGAAAAATGTACTGGGCCTAACTCTTTTTGATAATCTCGATTACATTTCATGCATTTCTTATTGTGGTGTGATGTGTTAGTAAAAACCTAATTAAGAGTCGGGTTTGAGTACTATATCAAACACGGTTCCATCTATATGTTCGTATTGTGGTCTCTTCCCGACAGCAGTTAAAATTTGTAAAAAATGTGAATATATACCAAAAAGGAAATCCTCAACGTCGCGGATTGCCATTTAATGTGACGATTTACCTAAAAGGAATAATCATGATGAACCAGTGTTCCAAAATGGGAAAATACTTACAAAGGAGTACCGTAGTATCCCGTGGTCACCTACGAGGTTCAATATCTGGCCGAGCCATTTACAATAGACTTTAACATTTTACCTGCCGTGTTTTTTCCAACAGTGTTCAATAAATTTCCCAAAGGGTCAGAAGCCATCAGAAAGTGCTTTAAAATAGGCTATTCTCAATGTCAATGGGATTTACACAGTTAAGGAAAAAGCTAGGCCTAGCCAAACTGAGACCTATCTTTCCGAGACGAAAGTTTCACCAAAATGTTTGTTTGGAGGCCTAAAAATTGTTCCAGGATGTTCCCTATACATCCCTGAACTCATTATCAATCTTAAATTACTATTATCTAGGTTTTAAATAATTACTTTTAATTCAATTTACCTGGTACGTCTACCTCTGATAGCTCCCATTGACTTAGTTTGTAATCCAAAATAGTGCCGATCCGATCATGGGCACTTCGCAATAATTGCTCGTAACTTTCCCTATGATGGCACTATACCCCTACAAAAAATACCAGATAGCGAGGAATGTTCTTGGGCATATTTTGAGCAACAAATCAGAGGCCTAGGGATTGCCTTCGGGAATTTAAAACTTTAAAATTGGTGTCAAAATGGCGACAAATCGGTGTTTTTTTTACCTCTTTTCCTAATAACTTTCAAACCCCGGAAGGTATAGAGCTGTAACTCTGGAAATCAACTGAGGAGACTTGTGGCAATGTTTGAAAAAGTTTCAGAGCCATTATCGGTTTATATGAGGCCATGTGATTTTTCTGAAAAATTAGGTCAAATGAGGTCACTGAAGCGTGAAATTCAAGGTCGAGCCATTTGGATCATGCTTTAAAAAATGTTTGAAAAAATCGTCCAAATATCGCCAAATTTACGACCGTGGTAGGATAGGTAACTATTTAGCTACATCTGAATTGGTGTTTGGCGTTAAATGTTTGAGGTTGGGAAAGTTGGGTACTGGGGAGTCCCAGCGTTGTAGAGCGTTGCCGATCTTCCAATGTGGGTTAGGACAGTACTGATGAGAAGCATCAGATCCGTGGTCAAATGAGGTCACTGAAGCGTGAAATTCAAGGTCGAGCCATTTGGATCATGCCATTTGGTCGAGCCATTTGGATCATGCTTTAAAAAATGTTGCCATTTGGATCATGCTTTAAAAAATGTTGCTCGTAACTTTCCCTATGATGGCACTATACCCCTACAAAAATACCAGATAACGAGGAATGTTCTTGGGCATATTTTGAGCCACAAATCAGAGGCCTAGGGATTGCCTTCGGAAATTATGAATTTCCAAACGGTACTTTGAAAATGGTGTCAAAATGGCGACAAATCGGTGTTTTTTCGACTCCTTTTCCTAATAACTTTCGAACCCCGAAAGGTATAGAGCTGTAACTCTGGAAATCAACTGAGGAGACTTGTGACCATGTTTGAGGAAGTTTCAAGCCATTATCGGTTTATATGAAGGCTTGTGATTTTTCTGAAAAATTAGGTCAAATGAGGTCACTGAAGCGTGAAATTCAAGGTCGAGCCAAGGTCAGCACATTTGGATCATGCTTTAAAAAATGTTTGAAAAAATCGTCCAAATGTCGCCAAATTTACGACCGTGGTAGGATAGGTAACTATTTAGCTACACCTGAATTGGTGTTTGGCGTTAAATGTTTGAGGTTGGGAAAGTTGGGTACTGGGGAGTCCCAGCGTTGTAGATCGTTGCCGATCTTCCAATGTGGGTTAGGACAGTACTGATGAGAAGCATCAGATCCCCCCCCCCCACACCTAAAATATCACATGACATTGTTATAAAAATGGAATTATTTAAAACCCACCTCGATGAAGAAACAAGTCCATCCGGTGGCCTGTTTCTCAGTGACGGCGACATATTCAAGGTCCGTCTAAAATAAGAGATGAGAAGTGAGACATGTATGTACCCCATCTGTTGGATAATATGATCGGTTTCCAGTAGCGGATTCAAGATTTCTCGAAGGGAGGGGGGGGGGATGCGAATGACAAATATCGCAAAATACTGACATATAAAAATGTCAGAAACTATCCATATATATCAGTTAATAATCGATATACTGTATCAGCAAATATCCACATTAGAATGCTCACAGGGAAGGTCCAGCATTGCATACCGACGATTGAAAGATAGTATGGATACACAAATACTATACATTTCTCAACAATTACCATTCTAAGAACAATCATGTTTATTGCAATTAGGTTATGTTTATTTTGGGGGGCCAGATAAATGCAAACATTGGGGGTCACCCCCCCCCCCCCCTCCAGCCTGGACCCGCCAAGATTTCCATCGCTTGAGTAACAATACCAACGTTACAAACTTCTCGGTCAAACCGCTGAAGATAAATTAAGATAGACATTTGATTTAGTCTTTAGAACTGTTTCAAATAGCTTACAATTGCATTTTACCGATAGGGAAGTAATCGTGTTCAACTAAAAATAACCGCCAAACTATTTTGCCCACCCAGTAAATTGAACTTGTCCACACATTTTCATTTTCTCATAAGAAATATGCCGCATAAATAGCCTGCAGGCTGCAACAACCAGAATATTGGGCCCGCCTATTTCAAGTAGGGGCCTAAAATAATGAGAATAAATCCCATTTCTGGATAATAATAAAAAGGTCCCAAAATGACAGGGTCATTCAGAAACCCTGGCCCTCAACAAATATCCACTTGATCTTATTCCGGTTTTATTTTCCTAAAAAGTTATAAGAAATAGTGTCTATTTTTTGAAGAAAAGTGGTATTTCATGCGAAATAGGCTATGGCTAAAAATGGGTTTCATGCGAATAATGGCTAACAATTGGTTAATCCCAAACCCTAACCATAACAGATGAGATTGGCTAGGTAAAATCATGGGCGTCCGCATGGATAGGCAAGGATGAACATCCCTGGGATATGAAATAGTAACAAATATTTTGCTCTCACATTCAGCCTAACATTTCAACTGACAGCTCTCTTATTATGTTCAATGCATACAGATCGCTGATACATTACTGCATGTTTGAATCAGTTTAGAAGCCCATGGGGATCTCTTCCAAACCTACCTAGCCTACCGTCTTCTGACTGTTCACTTTGTCGCGGTGGTAGCTCAGCATACACATGGAAGCATGTTTGCCCTCCGGATGCCCGTACCTAAAAACAAGTTTCTGGAACACCAAACACCATACTCTATCTTGACCATACTTTATGTTGTTCGTAATATATATGGCAATACTTTATCAATAACCTTTTGTTGACGTGAAGTTGACTAACTGTGGCTATGGTATAGTGTTCTGGATTAAATGAAAATAATTAGTTTGAATACGCTTACATTTTTTGGGTTTTCCATAACCAACAGTAACTAACTGTATCAGCTATGCGAATCAGTTGGAATATCATAAGCATAAGCAGTGGTTTTTCTTTTTAAATATGTTGAAATCTCTAATATAATTGTATGGAAAATCAGAAATTGCAATGTTGCCCACTCAGTAAATTACAATATAAATTATTCTTATTTACTTCATTGTACCTTATATTATTAAATGAAACATATTGTCTCCAATCACTGATTTTAACATTACCAGTCTGAAATATTTTATAGATCTTTACATGGGTTCTAATACTCATGGAATCACGTTTACTTGCAGTTTCGTCATACATTAGCATTATAAAAAACTATGACTTTATTCGTGAGCGTAATTCACCATGTGACACTAACTGTAACGTTACTTAGCTTTCAATAAAGTCTGGCTCTGGACGGTTAACGGAATTGGCAACCCTGTTATCAATGACTAAGTTTGAGTTGCATCAAGTGTATAGCGGCGTTTGGGAGGTCTCCCAATTTGTAGCATAACTTTCCTCATTAGATACGTTTATCGTATGTGTTACCCTGACTGAGGTCATTCAGAGTTCAAAGTACCGGCATTACCAACTTTTTTTTCTTCAGTCTTGCCGGGTTTACAAATGCGGTTTCGATTCTACACATTTTGTCACGTTGCATCGCGCGCGTGGAGTGTAGTCTATCTACCTAAGGAATAAACTGCAACTGGGGAGACTTTTACTGAGGAATAAACAGTCGAGTCAGTACAGTCCAGATTTCAAATTCAGCTGAATAACTAATTACTAACCAATTATTCAGCTAAATGAGTCGAGACTTTATTAACCAGTAAAAATCGATCTGTTGTAGTTTATTCCTACTACCGAAATTTCGCGGGAACTTGTTATTTTTTTATTACAAAATTGGACAACTGGGAGCGTTATTAAGACTTGAGCAAGTCCAATAACGGACAGGGTACGACGACCAATCAACCAATGAGAAGACCGCTTTGGTGACGGTTTCCGGACCTTTGACAGCTTCTACCTACATGTAGCGGGTCATAACGTATAATCGTACGCAGTAATACTAACGAGTGTTGTCACAAAACAGTCTCTGCCCCTTTCTGTTGCCAAGAAATGATCCTAAAATTCTGAGACTATTGACTGTTTGTTGCAGAGTAACGGATGGCCACGTGTCACAGATTAGCTAATTAGAATAGTGTATTTCAACAAAATACAAACAAAGGTTGTAGAAAATAGTACTGTAACGTGTCGAACGTCGGTGTTGGCTTACCAAACATGAAGAAGACAATGATTTAGGTTTCGTTCATTCATTTTCTAACTTCCGACTCTTAATCTACCAGTCTACAGCCAAAAGTACATGATATACTATTTACACTATTTACAAGCAGAGGTGACCCTTCTAGATCGACTGTCTGGCTTCAACCGAACTGCCCAAGAATCAGCTCTGCCTTTTATGCAATTTTGAGTCTCATATATGGTCATCTCCATACATAGAGTATGGAGATGACCATATATGTAAACTAACAGTTGACTAAAACACAGCCAGAGGTTTTTTCACGTGACGTCACACTACCCTCCGTGTACACAGGGTAACCTCGTTATGGGGGTGGTCGGTGACAAACCACTTATATATAAACACACACAAAATTACGCGCCAACAGCATGCGCATTCCACTCCAGCTACATGCGCGTTTCACTCTAGTAATGTTTAAAATACCAGAACGTGAGACGCGAGAGGACGCGTACGCGCATATATCCGACCGTAAGAATACGTAATATACGCGCCTCCGTGTTATGTTAGTACTATAGCGTGATATATGAAGAACGCAACCCGACATGTGTGATAACCCTAACTAAGTACGCATGACAAGCACGTGGCAGGGAAATTTAGTCAATTCACTCTGATTTTATCGGATTTACATCAACAATTATCTAGTGTTGGTGATATCACCTGTCATAAACTATAATCTATTAATTCCAATAACACTTTCACTTTAAAATACTCTAAATTCTTCCTAGTAACAGTTTTGAAGACTCAATTTCTGATGCTTTCTGCGCGTTGTGAAAAACTTCTATACAGTATAGTGTAGACCTCAGGACTCGTAATCCAAAGACCGTGGGTTCGAGCCCCGTCACGGTGTGTCCTTAGACAGGCACTTTATCTCGATTGTCTCTCTCCACCCAGGTGCTAATTGGGTACCTGCGAGGTGTGGCTTGTCAAATCGCGCTGATCTCGATCTGCTGCATACCCACGCTTGTGTGGGGGATGAGCTATACCAATGACCAGGGGTTATATTGTAAAGCGCTATATAAGTCCGCAGTGTTATTATTATTTTTGTTAGTGTTGGCGATGCGGGCAGTGCCGAGGAACTGGAACTCATCCCAAAAGTAGGGACTCGCATAATATAGCACCGACGGGTAAAGTCCCCTCCGGAGTGCGCTTTCGATGAGTTGGTATGTCAGAGCTAACAATAGTCTACCCGCAGACTGGCCAGATTTCAACCATGCCACAGATTACAGTGGGTCTTGTGGGAACACTAATTCTGGTAATAAGTAGACGCCTACGCTAACCTAAGTATTGGAAACGAAGAGCTAGATCATAGGACAACAGCCTAGAGTAGAGGCAGTCCAGAGGACAACTCAGTCCTTAGGCATAGCTGGGCTCTAATTAACAGGGTTCATTATATCAGCGACCACAAGGCTCGTGGCATGTGGCGATCGACCGCTTGCGCCTACTATGGGCGACACGAGAGTAAGTCACAAGGAATGTTTCATTAGGCCTAGGTAAGAATGGAATTTGGATATACTCCTTGGTCATATTGTTTCTGCCCATTCTTACCTAGGCCTAATGAAACATTCCTTGAGACCTATTTGTATTCGTACGCTTTGACCAGGTTACCAGATTGAATATTAGGCAACCAGCCTTCATACAATGTCCACAACTTACTTGATGAAGGTCATTGATAGTCATTTTTAGACAAATTTGCGAACATTCAGAACTTCTTAAGTATTTGTCTATTTGAGATAGGTTTGGGATGTTCCAATATTCGAACGGGGTATTATAGTTACTTCTGTAGGTGGAACATTTGGGTTTTTTCCAGATTAATTTCTACATCACATAGACACAACTCAGAATATTATATGAAGGCATGCTATTTCAGCCCCATGCTTTTCGGTGCTGTATGCTAAGCATTGAGATACCAACATACTTGTGGTAAAATCGATACAGTAGTATTTGGCATAAATATTGTGGGTAGGGAGTTCTGACCAGTTCACTTTTAACCCATCAAACGTAGCGAACTTTACAAGAAATATGGGTAATTTGTTCTTAAAGAATTCAATTTAAAAGTAGCCAGGCGATTCATAGCTCTGTTTCGTATAGGTTCGTAATTTTTCAGCCTAGCCCTTTAGCCTAGCATACGTCAATTAGCTGACTTCAGATCACATAGGGTT
>JAODUJ010205459.1:0-10583 GCA_027564615.1 Psolus chitonoides
TTATTATTATTATTATTATTATTATTATTATTATTATTATTATTATTATTATTATTATTATTATTATTATATTATTACAATATCATGATCACTAGCACCAATTTTCTACATATTTTCCACATTTTCGACTGAATGCGGTATCCACTTAGAACTAGATCCAAACTATTTTGCTTCCTAGTAGGAAATCAAACATGCTGATGAAGAAAACAATCCTGAGTTAATTTAAAGAAATCAGACCCATGTCTATCACTGGAGCCTTCAAACCAAGAAATATCAGGGTAAATAAAATCACCCATAATAACAGTAATCTTTTTTTGACACTTGCTTCAGCAACTCAAACAAAAGCGAATCGTTATCTAATTAACTGATAGGAGAACCGTACACAACAACCAACCATTACAGAATTGGAAATACCAGCTACCTTTAGAGGAATTTCACACCATATAGAATTTACCAAATTTCCGCCAATATCTGGCTTTTTAACACTATTGAAATCAGATTTAACATATAGTAAAACACCACCACTAATACCACGAGAAGTGTCACGGCTATCCTGTCTGTAGACCACAAACCAGGAATATGGACTTCGGCTGTAAATATACTGTCATTTTGCCAAGATTCAGTGATGCCAACCACGTCTTGTTAGCAATGATCCACTAGAACACGAAATTCATCAAATTTATTTATTATACTTTGAACATTTGCACAGAACATTCTGAGCTTACTACGTCTAATGGGCCTACAATCATCACTATCTCTACTAGGCATATAACTGCCCACGTTCCTAGTAGTAGTATTACATAGACCTGGTAACAACACCTGTACCCTTCGCCCCCACTACTAGTTTGACGACAACCTTTCGACACAGCTATTTACCAACTTACCTAACACTGAAGCACTAGCTCCATTGAGATGTAGTCCATCACGAGCAAACGAGTCCCCCTATTCCCAAAACACGAAACAACCAAGAAATACAAACCTTCTTCTTTGCACTCTAATTCTAACCACCTATTCAAGCTCGCTATTTCCCGTCTGGAAACTCTGCCGTCGAATCCAGGGAGGACACCACAGAAAGCGATTTTTGACCTTGTCGACTTTTACCTACAAATCGACTCGTTCAACCTAGACCTTAACATTTCCTGCGAGCCTCTTCGAAGATTTTCGTTCCTATTTCCACTACAAGTCTACTGATCCTACCACCGACATCCTCTACTCTAGCGCCTAGCAAGCAAAGTCTCGTACGCTTAACTTGGTCTGTTCTACTGAATTTGCGGTCCACATATCTACAATTGAGTCTCCATGTGAAGAGGGTGAGTGTAATGACAATATTAACGTAGTATTAGTGGACTGTTCGTGGCGATGTGAATAGGCTGAGTGTAGTGCTAATGTTAACGTAGTATTAATGGACTGTTCGTAGATATCAGATTAGTTTAGTGAGAAAAGGTCAGGAAGGACAGAAGTCATCATAGAGTATAGGCGACCCTGCAACCAGTAGTAGTAGTGGATTTTTCGTAGAGATGTGAACAGGGTGAATGCAATGACAATAGTAACGTAGTATTAATGGACTGTTCGCAGGGATGTTAACATGGTGAGTGTAATGACAATATTAACGTAGTATTAGTGGAATGTTCGTAGAGATGTGAACAGGGTGAGTGTAATGACAATATTAACGTAGTATTTGTGGAATGTTCCTAGAGATCCAACAGTTACTGCAGCATAAGGCAAGCCTCGGCAAATTGAAGGAGGACAGGCCGTTGCTTATGTAGCAAGTTGTACGTATATTCCCATAATAATCCAAATGTATCCAGTGGAGGCAGAGACAAAGTCAATATGGATGGTGGTCGACCAGGAGCCATGTGGGATCCCAACGATTCCAACGTCCCGATATAGTCAACAGAACATATCTAAGCCAGACAGAAACCCCGGCCAGGTCACCCAACTGTGCAACTGAAATGTTAATGAACCCATTTTATACACCTTGGTGGGGAGAAACAATCGAGAGTAGACTGACATGGGTGCCAATCTAATAATACTTAGATCCAACATACTGACATATGAAAGACTAAGCACTCGCCCGTCACGCCCCCTAATATTACGACGTCGACAATTATTGCATGTAAGCCGGAGAGAGCCCAGGTAATTGTTGTTGTATACCCGCCGAACGAATTAGGTCACAATCTAATTACAATACCTTCATTTAAATCGTGCTTATCGAACGGGGATAACAATCATAATGGTATCTTGTTAATTTGTTACCCTGAGGTAAAATGCAGTTTATGTGCAGAAAATGTGGTAAAGCAGAATGAACTGCTGTTCCCATCTTTTCAGAATGATTAGATCTGTCCCTGTGAATTCCGCTACTTCATGCTTTCAACGGAGGGGGGGGGGGCATGGTGTCACCTAATTGGGTGAATTATTAACCTACCAGACCTGAACTGATGAATACTGATGTCTGCTCTGTGTTGGCCATGGCGTCAGTAGCCTCGTTCAAGACACGGGCCTATTTTTCTGTAAGTAGAATAATTTAACGTAGTGATCTCGAATGTCTATCAGTACGCTTGTTTGTTCGAAGTAGATACCTGACAAATGGAATTTGGGGGAATATATCCCAGGAAATAGTTTTTATGACACTCATTTCCTCTCCACTCCTTGCTTGGCTTTGATGTGGTGGGGTCTTGAAGACTGTTTCTATATTTGTTTGAATTGAAACTTATAGCAGCTGCTTCCAGTTTGCTTAATAACTTAGGCTAGTATATGGTTGTTAATCTTTTTTAGTGTTAACTTTATTTTTATCTAGATTATGAATCAATTTACATTTTGAAATGCGCTTGTGTGAGTTTTATTGAGGGGAAAGTTCACCTTGAAAATGAATATGAAGTTTATAAATTGTATTAAATTGGAATGGCAACACCATACTCTCCCTGCATTTCACGTGGCCTTTGCTAGAAATCTGTATTTTTCCTTCGAGGTATAAATGTAAGTTTTCGTCTGTTTCTTACATGTAATGTACATTATGTGCTACTATGGATATCCACCTATGGCCCAACTTATATAACACCTTAACATTTTAGAATGGATGCTATTGCGAATTTAGTATTAGAGCATAAAACAATAGATCATCGTTAATAGGATGTTGCTATCATTTTCTTTCAAGACAACCACATATAAATATACCCTGGCGTAATCATATGGTGGTTGCATCATCAAGTCTCGCATAACTTCTCTTCCACTAGACATCGGAGCAGTGTTCGTCGATATGACCATGTTGAGAGAATAAAAGGTTACCAAACAGTCTATTTTGGAGGAATTCATTTCTATTTTTTTCAATTACAGAGGCCATGCAACCTACTACACAGGGATTCGAGTCAACTGCAGGAGAAGGGACGACGGATGGGCAGGCAACAACAGGTGGGCCGGCAACAACAGGTGGGCCGGCAATAACAGGTGGGCCGGCAACAACAGGTGGGCCGGCAACAATAGGTGGGCCCGCAACAACGAGTGGACCCATTACCGGTGGTGTCGCCACAACCGTCGCCGAAGGCGTGGTTACTACCGGGAACCCATTAACAACCTCCGGAGAAGTTACAACAGATATAGGTAACACTAACACATCGATTATTTCTGAGAGAACCCGAACTTGAAAGATTCGGAAAGATAGAGGACCACGAACTTCTCATAAATAAACAATTATAAACGTAAACGTAAGTGGAGCGAAATGAACATTACTAATTAGAAACTTTGTTATAACACTGATTGCCCCATCATTCCGTTCATGTGGTGGGGCATTGAGTGTTGTTGATAGTATTACAAACACCTCTGCGTGGTCGTGATGTAGTGCAACTTATTGATATCCATCGAGTAATTTTACCATCCGCTTTCCTCCAGGGCGCCTGCAGATAGTTCTGACTCACACCGGAGGTGTTCAAATATGTATTAGTCCATTGGCTGGTACGGCTCCCCAAGCACCCCCCATCAGATCCTCCACGAGTGATATCATTTCGATCAGGAGACCCGTCTGAATGATATTTTGCATGTTATCACAAATGTTGAGATGGACTCTGCATTTCCACCATTTTTCAAAATGGTTGCCACTCGAGATAATTATTGTTGCGTATATCTCGGTCTCTGAGACTCGTGCATGCACGATTCTGATGTCTATACCCATGCTTTCAGGGTGAAGAAATCAATAGCACTGGGTCATTTGGTTGTGGCAGCCATCTTGAATTTCATAATGTCCGCCAAGAAAAATCATTTTTGCCCATATCCCGGTTTCTGGGATTCGTAGAGGCATTATTCTGTAGTATATACCCATGTTTTCAGGGTCAAATAATCTAATAATAGCAGTAATTATAGCACTGGATCATTTGGTTGTAGCAGCCATATTAAGTTTCAAAATGACTGCCGAGCAAAAATAAAAAAATCCATATATAAGTCTAACTAACATATGATGCAGGTATGTCGCTTTTGTAGCTTTTCAACTGGCTTGTTGTAATTCTTTTAGCTATACTAGAGTTCACTTTAAGCATCATCAGTGTCATCACTGTCTTCACTCTCTGATGAAACAGGTAGAGATTCTTGATCGTCTGAATCTGAATCATCTGAATCACTCGTATCAAGTCCGTTCACTTCATCTACAAGTACTTGGAGAAGAAACAGTGGTTCCATGTGGCTTTAGAGCCCATCCATGCCAGCAGTTGGCTACGAACGTCTACAACGTGAATATCTGCCCTTCTTCATTCGATCTGATAGTTCACTCTCCGGATATGTTGTTGCAACACTAAGCGACGGGGTGGTCACATGGTGAGGTCCCACTGTCCGCTTGAATTCTCTACCAGCTTCAGTCCACCGATTCAGTGGTTTGGCTATCAAGCTAAACCCACCGATAAAACGGTGGTAATTGCTATATAACCTCACTTCACGAACATTGTTTGTCGGCCCGGGGCAACATCGCTTACCTTCTCGGTCTCTGTGTATACCATCCTTGCTAACGACATGTCCCAAAAAGCATGCTTCCCTCTGGAACAGATGTCCGGCTTGATGCAATCGACTGATTACGTCCTCCAATCTCCTGAAGTGTTCCTCAAATGTTTTGGAGTGTACAATCACGTCATTTCAGTAAACCAGACAGCTTTTCTACTTGAGCCCTCCGCAAATCATGTTCATTAGTCGCTCAAAAGTGGCCTGGGCGTTACAAAGCCCGAACGGCATCACTCTGAACTGAAAAAGTTCCATGGTGCGTCAAAAAAGCCGTCTTGTCTTCGGGGTTAATCTCAATATGCCAGTAGACGCTGGCCAGGTCAAGAGCAGAAAAACAAGTTGCTCCTCCTAGCACGCCCAAGGTATTATCGATTCTTGAAAGAGGTAAGAGTCTTCAATCGTAAATTCGTTTAGTTTCCGGTAATTTACACAGACCCTTGAGCTTCCGTCCTTCTTTCTAACCAGTATGATCGATGATGACCATGGACTATAGGATAATTCAAGCAGTTGCTTTCTCGAAGAAAGTCTAATCTCAGGATACAATCCGGTCTCAGATCTGCTATCCAAAATGCGCATTTCCCTATTGGTTTCCGATTTATATCTGTATATCAGCCCTACCCAGGACAGGTACACACTTCCCCTCAGCCAGAATCATATAGAGACCCTCCTGCTGCAGCTGCGGTCATTATGCCGGGACAGCCCAAAGAACACACCTGCGTAGACCAGAGAAGTATTTGCTCCAGTATCAAGCAGACACGAAACATTCTGTTTCCCTAGCTCATTCCTGAGGTATATACCGTCCTTGGCTAATTATGGGATCCTATTCAGAGATTCATTGTCGGGTTTTGACCTGTTCGTGTCCCTGATCAGTAGTGGAATCCTGCGCTCCTTTGGGCCCTCACCTTCCTGGTTAATCTTTCTTCGCATGCCCATGCGATCTGCATTTGAAACAGAATAGAACTCCGTTCTCCGTGTATGCCGGGAATGTCCCCTGTCGTGTTGGGCCCCGTCGCTTCGTTCTTTTTTCTGCTTTAGTCCGACGTAATCGTTCTTTTAAATCGTGAACATCTTTATTCAAATTCCCCAGTGCCTTCCGCATGTCTTCGATCAATAACACGTGCCCCGATATTCCTCTAGTAACTACCTTCTCTAATTCGTGGGGTTACATCACTATCGTCACCCATCACGACGGTTCTGCCAACCCTTCTGGTCCAGGACTGCCTCTGCGTCTCTGTCCTGTGGTATGCCTTGATCTCTGATGTGGCTGTTAAAGTTTTCTAATATCTCTAGGTTTCATGTGATAGACGCCGAGGCGGTGAGGCCATTATCATGATCATCGAGAGCGTCTAAAAAGTGATCTTTGGCAAGCATGATTTGCAGTTCACTTGGGGTAGTAGGGTACGCTAGCCTGGTTATTCCGTGTGCCAGCTGCCGTAAAGTTTCATTCTTCTCCCCGTGACTTATTCGTCAGTTGGATTCTGAACACCTCTTTCTGATGAGCAGGACTATACCTTTAAAAAAGAGCGCCAACTACTAAGCGGTAATCCCTCCGACTCCTGGCATCAAGTTAAGAAATTACAGCTTGGGCCTCACCTTATAGTCTGGCTGCTAAGCAGAGGGCAATAACGCTCAGATCCCACTTATGCAACTCTGCTATAACCTCGAGGTAGTCCTAACGTGGGGTCGATCCATCGTATATACCCGGTCGAATACCCGTAGAATGATGCGATGCAAGAGCTACTAGTGTCGGACGGTGCCCTCCCCCACCATAAAGGATGAACCCATTGCAGCAATGCAATCGTCCCAAAAAGGACTCAAAGGGGAGAGGGGTATCCAAGGAGGGGTTTGCACGCACCCATGAAGAAAGTATTTTACTGGTACACGTCTTTGCCCTTCTAATGTTCTTGCCACCCCCAGTTGTAGGAATTTCCCGACATCCCGTGGTCCCTCCGGTGACCTATACATTCCACGCCCGTGGGTTCTCATCATTCGGTTATGACGGTGGCCTCCTCTGTTGTGCATGGGGCTCAACTGAATAAACATGAACGACCTGCCACATACGGGATATTGCGTCGTCCCACCTCTACAAATTGGTACCCGCCTGGGTATAAGCGATTTTTTTTTGGGAATAGTCTATCCAACTTATTCTTTTTGCAACAAGAGGGGACGAACACACAACAACAGCAAATATGAATAAATACCGTAAAGACTTTATATTTCGTCATTGATTGGAATTATAAGTCATGTAAAATGAGTTGAAGCAATGGGAATTTATTTATAGACAGCGAAAAATTCCCTCCCCAGAATCGTTCCAGCTTGACAGGTAGGCGTCTTTTTCTCAAATCGCGTAAGGATCTTCAACCTATGGTCCGCCGGTACAGGCTCTAATAGACGAAGGCACCCTTGAGACGCAGGCACTCATCTACAGGTTGTGCGCACGCACCCATCTATTGTGACTCCGGTATACACACACACCCTCCGTTGGCACCCGTATACAGTGCATGCACTTCTGAACGCACGTACTTGTCTGCGGTGCACGCACCTCCAGACGCAAGCACCCGTTTACAATACATGCACCTCTGAACGCATGCCCCGTCTACAGTACATGCAATTCTTAACGCACGCACCCCTCTACAGTGCATGCACCTCTGTAGTCACCCATGCACTAACAAAATCCACGGTATATCCACTTATTGATATATTATTCCTGAAACAAGATCCCGGTTCGGTTAGGTGTTTGTCACAGACAGGCAGAAAAAGGGTAATTGGTTTTCGGTTTGTCATTACATTTCCCAGACAAGAAAGTGTAATTGGTTTTCAGTACAGACAAGAAGGTGTAATTGGTTTTCGGTTTGTCACTAAATGGCACAGACAAGTGAGTGTAATTGGTTTTCAGTTTGCCACTAAATGTCACAGACAAGTTATCAGTTTGTCATTACATGTCACAGACAAGAAGGTATGATTACTGGTTTCAGTTTGTCCTAAAATGTCGCAGACAGGAACGTGTAATTGTTTTTAATTTGTCACTAAATGTCACGTACAAGAAAAGTGTAATTGGTTTTCAGCTTGTCATTACATGTCATAGACAAGAAGGTAAAATTCGTTCCAGTTTGTCCCAAAATGTCACAGACAGGTAAGTGTAATTTGTTTTTAGTTTGTCACTACATTTCACGTATGAGAAAGTGTTATTGATTTTCAGTTTGTCGTAACAACCTAGGAATTCATTACTAGCTTGGATTTGTTTCTCTTTTCAGTTGATGTATGTGAGAACGCTGTATGTAATACCAATGGTCCCGGTGCTATATTCTGCAATGCTGACGGACAATGTGAATGCACGTCTGATGGGTTCACATTACAGTTCACAAACGGCCCGTGCATAAGTATGTAAAGTTTCCTTACTATTCCATGCAAAAACTATTCAAGTACAAGAAAGTATTTGTTTTTTGACACCGGCTTATCCGAGGTTAACATACTACAACATTTTGAGAGCATAACGAAACAAAGCTCAATTGGATTAGGTCAGGTATCCGTGTTTGGCGGAAAAATTATTTTTGGAAAGAAAATTGTAGCCAAAAATGTTCCACGTCGTGGAACAATTTTTTCCACAACTATCAATTGCTACCAGTTTGTTTTGAAAAATATCAGATCAAATGAAGAATATTTCTCTCAAATAAACGTTTTATGATTTCAAAACAGTTTTGTAATGATACCATTTTTAATCAAACGGTTCCCTAAATATAAAACAATTTATGTACAGATTATATAAATGCTCATATATATGCCCTTAATATGTTTTCATTTCGAATAAAGAAATCGAACTACTAATTACGTTTATATATTACAAGAAATTGATTGATTCTCGAAAAACGAGATTTCTATCTCAATGTTTCGTAATGGCAAAACTTGATTTGCGAACATTTGTTTTGCTTTTATAAAAGTGGCATATGCCTCTGTAATTGACAGTATCATGCTTTTCAAACCTTCCATGTCTTTTATCGTTGAAGATGAAAACGAATGCGGCCTAAACATCTGTGATGACATAAGTACCACCTGCGTGGACACCACCGGAAGTTTTAGGTGTGACTGTAGACAGGGATTTGTTCCTATTATTCCCGGCGATGGCACGACCTGTGCCCCAATAGGTAATACAGCCTTATTATAGCCCTATTAGAAATGGTTCCTATCAGAACCAGGCTTCCCCCAGGGACAAATAGGTTCTACTTTACCATACACTTACTAGGTTGACATACACTGTATTACAAACATACCTAAAAACCATGGCATGATTGAACCGCCAATTGTTCCTAATAAACAAAATCAATGTGACGAGGGACTACGTATATTACTCTTCACCCGAATGAATTTTCGTTCCACTTATCATGACATTCTTCTACTTCATGGTATGATAACTTATTGCGATCAAGAAAATTTTGGAATGAATTCAATATTTATGGAGTGAATTTCACGGTACCATACGTCACCTTTCACATTAGATAGCTGGATATCTTTCTGTAGAAGATGGGCAGATCTCTCACGATGCATCTGACGTCACTTTCGAAGTTCCCAGAGTGTCTTGGGAAGATACTGAGGTGGTTTCCTGTCGTCTTCCTCGGGATATTTTCTGTCGGGGTTATCTCCCTATTGAACCTACTAGTGATCATGGATGAACACTGGCGAATTACTTCTTTTTTCGAATAGTGCTCAGAGTCTAACGAGGCAGGCGTGAAACAATCCTGCTCCCGGGACCGACATGTAACGTCCCTCTCTGACGGACGTGAGTGAAACTCTCAGCCATTAGCCACTTTCCTAAATGCTGAGAGAGGTGGTGGGATACAACTGCAGTACAACCCGGGACCTATTACATCCAAAGCGGATCACTCAACCACTGCACCACACACACCACCTGGATATCAACTACTACACTTCAACCAATATACATTTCTAAAGGCTGGGAGCAGTCCTGGGTAAATAATATAAAATTTCTATGATACACATTGCAGACCTTAGATGTCTTATTGGTGATCCGTCCCCCCTCCCCCGATGACGTAATGTCAAATTGCCAGGACACGCATTCTGGACATTTACAGCTAGTAGATTTGGACCTACTCCCTTCATAGTATAGGCTAATACCAAACTGCTACACTCCAACAAATATCTGGTGACATTTTACAAGATCCTGGGCCGTATAGCACCCACACAATCCCGGTTATTTTGACCAGGATTTCCTTGTCACAAGAACCAGGATATCATGGTCAAAACAACCAGGATTGTGTTGTGAAATTTCACAACATAATAATTTCTGGTGAAATTTTACCAGATCCTGGTCCGTATAGCACCCACACAATCCCGGTTATTTTGACCAGGATTTCCTGGTCACAAGAACCAGGATTGTGTTAGGGAAATTTCACCAGATATTTTTTAGAGTGTATGATACGTATTGCGGACCTTTCCCGCTATTGTCACACAGGGGTGGCGCCAGGGTCTATAGCCCACCCGTCGGGGAGGTCTAGCCCCCTCCCCCCATTGGGGAAAATTCTGATTTCGTCGGGGAACAATGGAGCAAAAAAAATGTATGGGACGATACAGTGTGTACAATATAGGCTTTT